>JASCZI010000020.1:141697-188034 GCA_036250425.1 Stylosanthes scabra
GGTTTTTGAATTAAAATATACTGTAACTAAATACTTCTAATTAAAGGATTAAAGAACTTTATCACATGCATTGACTAATTACATGTTAATTTTTAATTTGTTTATTTAATTATTTAATGTATCATAAAATTTAATTTTCTGTGTTGATATGTTATTGTCAATTATTGTCATGTCCTTGAATTCATCCATATATACATTTCTGAGTGCTGTGGTTGATGGTGAGTGAACCAAACACATATATACATTTATGCATACAGCATGCAAATCAAGACAGAGAGAGCACTTAGCGAAAAACCAGAAAAGGAAACAAAAGAAAATGCAAATGGAAAAGACATTTGTATGTGAATGCATGTAGCTGCAATATTATAGGTTCTTCCTGGTAGCTACTAAATTATTTAATTAATTAGTTTTTATACTGTTAGAAAGGGAGCAACAACACACACAGTAGAAAGAGATTTATGTATTAGAATTGTATGAGAATTGTGTATTACATATTATAATGCATAGCCTATTTATAGGCAAAAAAAAATTATAATAATAATAACTTAATATTCTATAATTATAAATAGTATCATACTAATAAATATAAATATCCTAATTCATACTAATATATTCTAATATATACTATATGCCATTTATTTTAATTTGTATAAAAAAAATAAAGAATTACTTTAATTTCTTAGCTTTGTTCATACAAATATTTTAATATTCTTATTTTCATTAATTGCAATATACATATGTAATATAGAATATGTACCGAACAGCAACATACATTTGATTTAGGATAAAAATAATTTCAAGCTAATTTAGTTTAAATACTTCAAATTAGCATATAATTTTTTAATATTGTACTTCACCATGAGCATGCAACTTATATTTGTGGAGGTAAAAAACTACCTTTTTTTTTTCCCTATCACCATTTCGTGTCCTATATACTGATATTAATTCACCTTATCACTATTCCCGAATTCTTTATTTGAAACATAAAATTTATTTTGACATTAATTTTTTTAAGGGTTTATTTAAATGTGGCTACTTCTATAAAAATATCTGTGTGTAAAAATAACATCATGTACGGTTAAATTGTTCAGTTAAATATGATTGATCGTATTATAACTATTCATGCATCTTGTCTCCTCTTATCAACTTAAATTTTTGGAACAAGTGATTTTATAAAATTGTATCAGAGTATATCTAATCCAATGTTATTGGTCACTCACATGTTTATGTTCATGTTGTACGTAGATGACTATTTCTAAGTGTGAAGAAGATATATTATAAGTATGATATTTATTGGGTGCGTTTGGAGAGAGATTAAAATTAAGAGACTAATATTGAGAGATTGAGACTGAATTAAATTTGTTATTGTGTTTGGTTTAAAATTTAGTATGAGACAGAGACTGAGATATAAAGATTAAATTAAGTTGATGAAGAAATGATAAATATTAATATTAAAAATTTTAATGTTAAGAGATAGTATTTAAGTAAAAAAAAAGGTTATTAAGTTTCAGTTTCAGTCTCAGTCCCAGTCTCTCCTAACTGGAAATACTGAAAATACTGAAATTTTAGAGACTGAGATTGAAATTTTAGTTCCAGTCCCTATCCAATAAACACAATACTAAATCTTAATTCCAGTATCAATAATCAAATGCTATCTTAAAGATATAATATCTTGAGAGTTTATAATTATGAGATATTTTTATTTTATTAATTAACTTTTGAAATTGAATTAGATATATATATATAATTAATCTCAATTTTAAGAAATTGAACTATTTAACTGTTTACAGTATCATTTTCATTTTTGTTGGTAGAAGTAGATAACTTATTTAAATTAGGTTAAAAAAAAGTAAAAGATTTTAACTTTTAGGGGCCGGGGGTAATATATATGTATAGCTTTAATTGCTGACTTTATTTTGAGTGGATTATAATATTGGCTTTTATTCAATTATTGAAGCTTTGGTAGGAACATGACACAGCACAAAGCTGCTGCACGTGTGGGCATGCTGCTCTTCTCGCCCTACATTTGTTGCACGCTTCTCATTTTCAGGTTTTGTTTGCCCACACTCCACATATAAGGACAAAATTCAGATTTTACTTTGTGAGTGAGTGGGGTTTTTTTTTTTTTTTAATTTATTTTTTATTTTTATTTTTATTTTGTTGCTTTGACTGAAATAAATTGTATTATTAGTACACTTCTTGTGATTAATTAAGACATATATTATATTGCCTTTTAAGTTAACAAGGCTAATGTAATTATTAGTCTAATTGAGTTTCTCAAACCTCAATCCTTACAAAAAAAATTCACAACGATTAGGAAGAGAAAAGAAATATACCTTACAAAAATGTAAATAATACTTTTATCCTGTGAACATATTTTGATAAAAATAAATTTATGTGTATCATTGTACGCACTTGTACACATCATTTAGTAACACGGAAAAATATAAATATTAGCACAAAAATTTATATTTTTCTGCTAATGTTTATATTTTTCATATTACAGTGTGTATAGATATATACAATGATACATATAGTATTACCATTTTGATAATAAGTTGAGTGGATTTTGTCCCTACATTAAAAAATAAAATAAACTTTCGGAGTGCCAAAGTTGGGTTGAAGTATTACACTAATTAATAAGTGAATCCAATGACGATGTTATATTCAAGCATAAATTATATATATCTTCTATATCTTTTCTTTTTCTTCTCTTTTCTTCTTTTGTGGAATTTATCCTTTGTGTCTATATATTGTCTTTCTTTTATTTTTCTTCTTTTTGTGGTTATTATTAATCCTTGTGTCTCTCTATATACTAAACTATAATTTCTAACATACATCAACTTCGAAATTAATAAAAAGAAACTAGTGGATGCATGTGGTGGTTTTACAATTAATTAAGTGAAAGCAAACCACATACAATAATAGAAGGAATAATTTTTTTTTGTTGGTATAATTAACACTATGATAATGATGATGATAATGATATAGATTATGATTTTCTTTGAAAAATACAAGCATCTATCCATGAAGGGAAAACAACTAAGAAGGAGTAATAATGAAGTGTCAACAACTTTCTTCAAGGTTGATGGTGATGAAATAAATGGAGAGTGTTACATGCACGTGTATGTGGGAGACACAAAAATCTTGTGAAATCTGAATTTTGAGTCGTCATGTTCATGTATAATACAAATTAAATATATATAGCGGCGAAAGATAATTAAAAAAAATGTTAAGCTGATTCTCATGCACATTTTTATGTGTCCCTATCTTCGTTAACGTTTATTCAATTTTGTACACTACTTAATTCTCCAAACCCTAATATGGCCAAAACAAAGGACAAACTTCATTCAATAATAATAATAATAATAATAATAATAATAATAATAATAAGAGTCCTCATTTTCTACGCCTCATGAATGGAATTTGGATCAGTCCAGAACACACTGAAAATGAGATTGAGATAATGAAAGATGGAACTAGTACAAGGAGGGGATGTAGAATGTCTTGGTTCATATTGAGAATTTTTTAAACAATAATAAATCATGTTAGAATTTAGAATAATGATAAGTAACTAATATTTTTCGGTTAACATCTATTAGTTTCTTAAAAAATTATTTTATTTATTTTAATTTTATAAACTTTTAATCTTAAATTTAAAATTAATTAATATTGATTAATTAAAATTTATTTTTTTTATTTTAAAATAATTAATTACGAGTCTATATGTATTCCAACTGCAAAAATAAGTTTAAAAGCAGTTGTTCGAGTGGTTTGTAAATCTTGCAATTAACTGATACTGCGAATATAGAATTGCTGTTATTCGTTCTCAAAACCGTCACAATTTACCAAGAATATAAACTGTTACATAAGACCACTTATTATTTCTAAATAGCAATATAGAAATAATCGATTCTGCTATCTACACACATTTTTTATAAACATCAAATTAACATCTGTATAAAATATGGTTATTAATGTGTTAACTGTTTTTATTTTTTGTGATTCACCTATAATAATCGTATTTTTATACGAATATAAATACGGACATAAAGGTTGTGTTTACAAAAAGAATACGTGAATAGCATTATTAAAAAATAATTATATATCTAATACAATTATACAAAGAGAAAAACCCTTAGCTTACAAAAAATTTCATTATATATTTATGCTTCAAAAGTATAGACTTTTTTGGCACCATACTCCAGACCTTTACTTCTACAAGAAATGTTTTTTAAATCTACTAATGTGGGTCAATTCTCTCCCATTTTTATTATATTATTTTTTAAAATTTTAATTCTTAGTTTTCATCTTTATTTTTCCCCTTCTTACTTTTTCTCTCTCTCTCTCTCATAAAAATTTGTCTATCTCAGTTTTTTTTTTTTGGGTTTGTTCATCATTACTATATAGTGAAGAAGCTGGGACCGTGAATGAAATATATCCACCATGATTCTGTGTACAAACACTTAAAAGCAAACAAGAAGAAAGCGTCACACCAAATTTCACTTCATATAATAAAGTAAATTTTTTTAACAAAAAATATTACATGGTCACGTGAAAGTTTATATTAGGCCAACTATAAAAGTAGTACATGCTTATATTATTATATAGATTACCGAAAACTGTGGGGTAATTTAATTCACAATTAAGTGAACAATTTTTATAGTAGGTTATAGCTCTAAATAGTTAAGTTCTCTATTAGATCCACACACACGTTCTTTTCAATATTCTCTATAACGAAAAAAAACTGGTCATGTGATTAACTCATATCTAACTATAGATAGAAGTTTGTTTGTTTTTTTTTTTTTTAAACAAAAATTAAAGTGTGTGTGTCAGTGTGATACACTAAATTTATAACAAGCATGAACTATACTAATAAAATATATAAAAGGCTTAGATTTTGGAAAAATAAAATAAACTATATATTTCATCACTAGCGTTATTTTGATATATTTTTAAGAATGATGATATTTGCACATCAAACACAATAATCAAAATTAATTATTAGTATATATACATAATCAACTTGAGTTGGTCTAATAGTCAGCTCATTAGTCTGTTTAAGCAAGTGTTGGGGTTCGAAATCCAACTTGTGCATGCAGCAATTCATTGGTTAGCGATAAACCCTTAACTAAAACTTAGATCCGCAACAAATTAGTTCTTGACCAGTGGGAGTGGAGAATACCGTGAATAACTAAAAAAAAGTGTATAATACACATTAAAATACTCTATTGTGCAAATATTTTTTTTGTAGTTTTAAAGTGGTCGTGAAACCTATTATGTTAATCACGGGATAAAATTGAGCTAATTTTAGTCATTTATTTCCCTGTCAAACTTACTTGTACTAAACCCTCTTGACAATTTACCTTGTGATAAAGAATCTAGCTAAATGATTAAATAGGTCCCAATTCATCAATAATGGAATTAGTTGATAATAATGTGTATTATTATGTCTTATTTTCACAAGCTAAGATTATCATCAGCCTTCTTATATATACATATACATATATACTTGTTTGATGTGATGTTTTTGCTCAATTATTGCCAAATCTGCAATTATTAAGCAACCATAATCTCATGGGAAGATCTCTTTAATTTTCCCTATTACTACTTAAAAGGTCACCGCAAAATTTTTTTCAGTTATTTCATGTTAGATTCTAATGGGGCCTCCAAGTATGACATCCTAACTAAAAAAAATAAAAAAATGGAGATAATAAGATATTAGAGTAAATTATTAATATTACATTAGGTTTTTAAAAATTGATAAAAATAATCTTCAATTATTTAAATTAAAATATGATAAAATATTTTTAATTGAACATTTGTCATGTTTTTAAATAATTAGATGATATTTTTATCGTTAATAAAATAAAAAATTATTTTTGTCAACTTTTAAAAAGCTGCAAAAAAAATTATAATTAAGTGGTTTTATCAACAAGGACTATTTTCTTTGCTACTTATATTTGCACGGAACACAAAGTATTCAAAAAGTTTAGTAACAAACATTATATATAGGAAGCTTCACTACTCTTCCCAAATATATAAGAGATTATAGACTTAAAATATACATTACCTAATCTTCTAACTAATATATATAATCTTTTGAGAAAGTGCCATTTAACAATACTTAATTGCGTTGATAGTTTCATCTTAGTGAATAGTTCAACCTAGATCATGTGTATTATTTAGTAATTGCTTCACAATTATTGGACCCGGTAACATTATCATTGGGTTTGCCACCAGTCAAATTTTATGCATTTAATTTGTTTTGTCTATTTACATTTTCTAGTAACTTATACATTGCACAAACATCAATATGGCATATATTTGGATTTGTCCCGAAATCACTTTTCTCACCAGTTTAAACTTTAAACAGATATAATTAAAAAAATTTTTTTTCTTTCATGAACAATTATTGAAGATATAACAAAAAAATAAATAAATTTAAAAAATACATAAATAATTTTATTTCTAATAAAACTCGTTATATAACTTGTGTTGATACTTTTTTTAGATAAGTTACTGCTCACCAAATTTCCAATTAGATACAAGAGAGTTACAAATTACGACAATTTTTTAAATTCAGTTGCAGTACATAAATATCAAAATCTACAAATCATAAATAAATTAATACAGAATACACCTATCTGATCTTCACACCTAGTCAACACTTAAACTTCAGTGTTTCTGGGTAAAGACAACTCTTTACATCTTTATGTAAAGTTTTACTAGTACCTTGTAAAATAGTAATCGAATTTGGATTATTAGTCGACCCATGAAGTAGATATTGTGTTGGAAACAAAAAACAAATATGTTTCTTTGTTTCTAATTTTTGTTTTTTGATGTTATTGTTGAAGGTCCCCACTCTATCTGCCTGAACAGACTCTCTATTCTTTGTAGATCAATATTGCCTCTAAGAAAAACAAGTACATTCACCATTTATCTATTAATGGAATTCTGATTCTGATTTAAGAGCAAGGGTCTAAGGACAGTGCTCTCTGCAGCTTTCTGATAATGCATTGTACGCCACATGAATATAAATGGCTGTATATATATAAGAATTTTTCACTCTAGTAATAATTATGAAAATCTGAACCCACTACAAGCATTTATCCCATACGACAATTCTTGAAAAGTGATGCCAAAAGTCTGAAAAAATGATACCTTAAGCTAAGGCAACGCTTTTTGGGCTAAGGGGTCGCTTATGGAATTGTTGCCTATGCTAGCGTTGCCTATTATCAAAGGCAACACTTTTGGGTAGCTATGGGTGCACTTTTGAGGAGAAGAATAGGCATCACTTCTGAAACGATGCTCTGGCCACCAAAAGCAACGCTTTTGATCACTCTTGCCTATAGCCACTATATATACCTAGAGCTACTCTTTATAAGCGTTGCCTATTCTCTCACTCTTTTTTAAAAAAATTATATATATATATATATATATATATATATATATATATATTATTTTCTAAAATCTATATTTAATAATATAATTATATATTTTAATAAAATTAATCTAATATTATAAAATAAAAATAAATACATAATAATATCATACAATATTCTTTAAATAATGACAATTATCCTTAAACAAAATTATTCTACACCTATACAAATAAATGCCTTGGCAGTTATACTGCTCCATGACTCTCTTATAATTTGCCAAATTTTCAAATATAAATGCCTACAATTTGCTTTAACTTTTTTATTTTTCATACACATCTCCTGTAAAAAGAAAAATAAGTATTAAAATATTATCAATAATAAATTAATTTAATTTAGTGAATTATAAATTGTCAACAGAAATTTGTATGAATATTAACAATTTTAAGTATACAAAGAACACATCTTAAAAACGATTTCTTTAAATTATAACTCTATCTATTGAATTAAGAAAAAACATCTTTAGCTAGAGACATTTTTAGAATCTTGATGAGAGTGTTCCCATTAGTTAAACCTTATTAAGTATATATTAGCATGTAACATACTAAAGGGACTTTGGGACCATTCTATGTAACTCCAAAGAGAAGAAATGCAAGACTACTTGACTCGCCTATGTTATTATATCATCTCTATATTTTCTATTCCAAATTTCCAATACAAATATCAAACCTTATAAAATGAAGAAAACTATGAAAAGAACCAAGAAGTTACCAGTAAATTAAATGAATGTTTTAACCTTCTTTCTACGTCATAGTTCAACTTTTGTTTCCCAAGATTGACACAAGTGCCCCACACGAGTGAGAAGCAAGATGGAGGAACCAGCTAACAAACCAATTCCAGCGGCAGCATACTCTTATGCACTCTCCTTGTCACTTGAAAGCTCACTCACTTATTACAAAAACATAATTCACACAAAAACGAATATATATTAGCTAATTGCTATGCAAAAACATAGTTTTTTTTTTTCTGGAACTCAAAGCATGAAAATTATTCAGAGTCTATTTATACAAATTCTTTGAAAGACAATAGAATTCAACTACAAAATTTTTAGTCATAAAAGCTCTCTAACTCTCATATTATATATATCATTGAATCAATAATGCCAAAAAATTAACTCACATAAATGATTATATTTATAGATCTAAGAATTCCAAATAAAAAAAATACATGAATGATTAAAAAGAAAAAGAAAAAGATGATACCAAGAAGAATCAAGGACTCAGGGAGTACAGCAGAGATTGCTTGATGATGGAAAATGTAACTGAGATTAATGACTAGCTATTGCAGCATTTGCAGTTTCATAGGCCACTTCTGCACTGCATGTTAGTGAAAAAGAAAAATTAAGGTCAATGATAAAAGAGTTAATCAAAAAAGAAATTAAGAAAGCAGTATGAGTGATTAGTAGAACAAAAATTTTAGATTCCAAGAAACCATTAATTATGTATTTATGTGAATGTGAAACAAAAATGGACCCAGGGCTTCATTATACAATTACAAGCAAATTAAACAACTACATATAACATATTATATGATTATGAATTACATGCATATATGAAATGAGAGCCACAAATGTGGCAAAACTATGACCAAATGCATGCATGAAGAGATCACACTCTTACCGGGAAACATTTAGACTGTTTCCTTAGCCGTTAATTTTGTTATTTATATACACTAAAGTAATTTAGATCTCATAAACAGTGAACAAGTATGCATTGTGTGTGTAATAATGGCAGTGTATAGAATTGCAATTGGATCAACAAGGGAGGCTAGCAGTCCAGCCGCAATCAGAGCAGCATTTACTGAGTTCTTTTCAATGCTCATTATTGTTTTTGCTGGCCAAGACTCTGGCATGGCTTATAGTGAGGCACTCTATACATGAATTAATTAGTTTTACAGACTTATTATTATCTTTTTGAGCATTTCATTGACCAATTGATTGATGTTAACTATGTGTGACAGACAAGCTAACAATAATTCTACCAGCAATACATGGAGAAGCGGATGCTTTTGGCCTCATTTGTTGAGAGAGCCTCAATTTTTATTTCTAAAATCTAAAGAGCACAACAGATGTAGAAATGCTTCAGTGGAATCCTACAAGATATAGAACTAAAAATAAATCATACCGAAACCTAATGCATCATTTAGTCATTCCATAACTAAAGTATCAAAATTCTACCTCTGGTTTGTCACATTAAAGTTTGGAATGTAATGAGCCATGGTAATCATCACCTTTTGTGGACTAAGTGTAACCAATTGTTTAGAAAAAGAACCAAGCTCTGCAAATATGTAAATTGTATATGCTAAAATCAAAGTATAAAATATCTACCTTGGTAAAATGAAATAAAGAAAGAAAAAAACTTCACCAGACATCTACAAAATGAAATACAATAATGGGCTGAAAAGGTGCTACCTTGTAATAAAGAAGCCAAAGAAAGTGCAAAAGGCATGCTTTCATCCAAGTCCTGAGTCCTACATTCTATAATCACCCTATCAAGTAAACTCTGAAAGAAAAAACAACTAGCAAGAGCTTGCAACAAATTCAACTAATCAACTCAAATTCATAGAAGAACAAATACAACATTTGCATCAAGGACATTTTTCTTTAACACTCATTCCAACAACACAACCAAGAACAAGACTTTACCTGCAGAATAACATTGAGGAAACAATTGTTTTTGAGGTTCAGCAACCCAGGAACAAGCAAGGGTTTCCCTTTAACAAATTAAATAGCTAAATTTGATAAATGGTTTTCAGCCGCACATGTCGTAGAAAAAAATATCTGTTGATGAACAATGCAGTTTTTTTTTCTATATTGTGATTAAAAATCAATTAAGCTCAAACAATTTTTCCACTACAAACTAAATGAAATTAAATGCTAGAGCTACCCTAAAATTACAAAATTAGAAACCCTAAAATCTAGAAAATTAGAAATCCTAAATCACAGCCAAGACAAGACAGAGCTGGAGAACAAACCTGAAGACCATGGACGGCTGAGACGAAGGCTTGAAGACGGAGATGGAAAACGAACACAACGGCTTGAAGACTCTTCGAGCTTGAAGATGGTAACCGAGGACTGGGATACGACGGCGCTGCTGCAACGGCGACGGCGACGGTGATGGGATGAGATGTAGAGTGGCTGGGTCGCGGCGCTGAGACGACAACGGCTGAGACTTCTTCTACCTTCAAGACGGCGACCAAGGACTTCGATGCAGTGCTATGACGGCGCCGACAATGTTCACACGTCTGACGCGACGAGGCTACGGTGGCTCTGCTGCTGCGGCGACGACGATGGGATGAGATGTGGACCGGATGAGGCTCGACACTGCGGTGGGATGGTGTCGGAGGGTGACGGGCGAGAGGGTGGTGGTGGGTTGTGGTTGGTTAGGTTGAGAAAGAAGAAAGGGTTGGGTTTCGAAGACAGAAAAAAAAGGGTTGGGTTGTGATGGGTTATTTCTTTTTTTAGTAAGAGTATTAGCTAGTACTCTCTACTAGTGCTTCAAAGTTAAAAAATTTGTAAGTGTCAAAATGCTAAGTATGTAGTAAGGCGCGTATCAAAAATTTTTTATTTTAATGGGCGCCTTCACCTTAGCAATGCTTGTAACGCGTTCCCAGTGCTGAAAATTTCAGCTACCCTTAAAAAGCGTTTCCATAGATTAGGAAAAATGTTCCCATAGGTGATAACTTACGGAATTGCTTTATAAGGGATCCCCTTGCTATTTTAGGCAACGTTTTCAAATTGATGCCACAGAAAATAATGCCTAATCTCCTGAATCATGGGCACATTAGCAAAAACGACCCCTATTCTATGAAAGGTTACATTTTAAAAGCGTTGCCTAAAAAAAAGTTGCCTTAGGGGGTAAATTCTTGTAGTGACTTATTGCATTTTGTTTGTATATGAGAGGAGAAAAACTTCTATAGTCTTTGAAACTTTTTCTTTTCATAATATTTTCGAGTCCGATAAGTAAAGGACTAATAATCGGAAATCTAAGCTACTCCATTTAATGATTTACCACTAGTTAATGTATTGTTGTATGCATAAGGCGGAATTCAAACTCTGAACAATTGTTTAAACAGACTAGTAAACTAACAACTAGACAAAGCAAAGTTAATTTTTTACGTGTTGTTTTCATTTGTACGAAGTTTTAGAGAAAAAAAGTGATGATATTATGATATAGTAGGAGAGATATGTGTCTCCTTCTATCTGTTTAATTTTTTTCAAAAATGATTTTATGATAAATATAATAATATTTTCAAAATATTTTATAAACAATCTAATAAATTTATTTTAAATGAATTGAAAAAGTAGATATTTCAAAGTTCTTAAAATTTTAAGAAGTAATAAATTTATCCTGAATTTAGAATTAAAATATATTATATCTCAAACTATAAAATAATTATAAAAATTAAATAAATTTCTCTTTGTTGATTGGTTGGGTATAAAACTGAGAGAAAATAATACAATTATATATATGCTGGTGATGCATCATTTTATTCTTTCATTATTATGGCTAAAAGGAAAATATTACAACAAGGGCATAAATTTTGTTCAACTACTCTTCTCCTTTTGGACGGAAAAAGTAACTGAAAAATGAAAAATCAAACCCTACAGAGGAAATTCTGTTGAGAGAGAGAGAGATAGAGACTTTGAACAGTATTTTAGTATATAGAATTACCTTAAAAGAAAAAGAAAAATAAAAAAGAGTATTTTAAAGTGAGGTAAATAATAATTAAGTCACACATGTATATATCTTTACAGTGGTTCAGGGCATGCTACATATATATTCACTAGAACATACAGTACAAAATTAAACAGCACCTAACCTCGTCCTGATGAATGAATGAATGAATGAATGAATGAAGAGAAGATCTGACTCATGTTGCTGTATGTGATGAGTTCATAGTCAACTTTACATAATACATTCATGTCATTCACTTTTTCCATCAGATCAGAGGTAGGCCACAATTCATATCACTCCATCTGGGGAGTGAATAACATGCATAACAATAATAAGCTGACACTAACATATGAACAAGCTAACAATGTATGTGCAAAGAAGAAGAAAAGAAATGAAAAGAAAAGAAAAGATATGATACCAACAAATGAAAAATCAAAGAGTGTCTCAATTACAGATAGAGAATTGAGATCATGTGCTTTTTTTTTTTCAAATTAAAAAGTAACATGGAAAAATAACATTTATTTTTTTATTGTGAACCGTTGCTAACACGATTGATTTATTGGAACAGTTTAAAGTAATTATTTTTTTTTAAAAATTAATTAATAAAAAAATACACGTAAATGATTATATTTTTTAGCATCTTGCCTTATGCTAAAATTTTGTTGGAAAATAGTGGTGATTTTTTTACACACTTCGCAGACAATAAACAAATTAGGCTATAGCTGCGATTATAACCTACCACATTGTGTTTATTAAATTTTGAAATCGTGTTATAATGGTAGTGATGGTTTAAAACTGTCGCAATAAATAAGCTGCGGCTATATACTGTCACAAAAATCATCAAAACCATGTTTAAGCAACGGTTGAAAATAACCATTGTTATTTGCTAAGAATTTGTAGAGAAATTAATAACCTTTTGATTATAGAAGCAATCATATCATAACATAAAATCACTTTTTTAATCTAGAGTACACTCCTCACTTAAAAAAGCTCAATAATAAACTTTGTACTAACTAGCTAGTAAAAGGCCAAAAGGGCATATTTGAGTATATACACACACGCACACAAGAACAATCCATATAATGACACTAGTTGACCAAAATATTAATATCATCATGGCACAAATCATTAAGATAAATTATTGCTTTATTATGTGAAGGTTTTCTTTATGAGCCAAAACAACATGATTCAGCGTAGTCTTCTGCACTAAAATTGATAACTTTGTACAACTAATTAAGACTAGAGAACAAAATAAATTGTTGCTTTAGTAAAATAAGACAATAATGGAAAAATAGGGCACTTGACAAATATTTATGTGATTGCTATATGATAGTAAATTTGTAATTAACAACATTGGTTGCTTAAGGATTAATTAATTAGCTGGCGAATTTGGTTCTATTCATACTTTCTAGTCATTTGGCTAATTTAGTCCTATTTATATAAATAAAACCTATATTAGGGCAACTCATATTAAACTATATAACCAGCTAATTTGATCATTATTAAACTAAGAAACACATTATTCTTAATACAGTCATATCATTAATTGGGTAAGATCAATTATTAGGGCCACACAAACAGAATCCAAGGAAAATATATAAATTAAAATGGAGTAGTAACATATATTCTTAAGAATTATACTGTTCCAAGGTTGTGATTTAGAAAGAGTAATATATTATTCATTGAAAAACAATTTTCTAAATCTTTTTATTTTAAAAAAAAGTTGAATGCTGAATATATCCCGCTAATTATAATGTATATATATAGAATAATAAAAAATATAATAACCTATGTATCTACTGATATAATGTATATATAATATAGGAAACATTTTATGTGCTCTATGGTTTACGATACGGTAATCCAATGATCTTAATCGTTCATTTTAATTTATATATATTTTAAAATTATTTTATAATTACAATTAACGGTTAAGATCATTTGATTATCATATACCTGGAGCACCTGAAATACTTCCTATAATATAATTGGTTGATATATGTATATCTCGCTCACACCATTTTGACAACCAAATTTATGAAAAAAAAATATGGTTTTCAAGGAATTTCTGTTTGGTCAGAGAGACTGAGAGAGAGATCTGACCACCATGCGTGTGAAATGGCAAAGAATGAAAAATTCAAGTATTTAACAATCGCAAGAAACATAATATTATATGCTTTTTGACATAAGAATATAATATAATGTTGTTCAAACATTGCATTTCACAATTACATACAACACGTTCTTCTCTTGCCTAATAATAATACATACATCAACATCTGTCTCAGTCTCACCACCACAATATGAATTGTCACATAATTGAATTTATATAATATGATGATATGATATATATTATGACTATATAACGTTTATAGTTCATGAAAACATTCCCCTAGACTTACATTATGTGAGACATATATGGGAATATAAATGATATCTTGCATGTGAAGGTAGAAGCACATTTTCTGTTGTTTCTCTTCCCACAAACCATTTTGTTTTATCACAATACTAGTATTATCATATCTCATAATAAAATTATTTGTCTTAAAATAACATTTAAATGAATAAAAAAAATATAGATATGATTATATCTTTAAACGTCTCCTCACATAGGAATATCTTTTCAACTTAAATATGATTCTAGGTAACTTTTTTTTTTCCATTCTACTTTTTCTTACTTTGAAAATTTCTTTATTTTTCTTTTTGGGATTAATACATATAGATTTCCAATTTTTTTTTTTGTTAAACATAAAAACTGTAGTATCATATATAAACTAAACCTACTACTAGAAACTTCAATGAATTTTTGCGACGGAATTTTAAGAATTAATAACGGACATGGATTATGTGGCAAATGATATTTATTAGTAAAAGTGTCGTCGTTAACCATTAGCGATGATATTTTCATCCGTCGCTATAATCGCTAACTAGAGACGAAATCAAGCTATTATAACTCAAAGTCCAGAATACCCTTTCTTTAATGATTATGGCATAGTTATCTTTTAATTTACTTGCTGCTGCAAATTAATACTTTACCTTATAAGTAGTAATGAACTTTGGGAACGGTTTTCCCAGCCCCCAAAACATTCATTCCTCTGCTTAAACCTGCAATTCAGTGTTAGTTGTTTAATTTCTTTGGCTTTATGCAATAATAATTTAGACATCAAAACAACTTGATTTTAAAATACTTCAGGGCCTGTGTGCTCTATGAGAGGTATATATATATATATATATATATAAAAAGGTATTTGGATAAAAAAATATACCACAGCCCAAAATAGATTTTATTAGAGTTTAAGATCTATGAAACTGTGATTTGGCAATTTTGGTGATGAGGTCCACGAAAAATAGAAAAAAAAAATTTCAAACAATTTTGGTGGATCCAAAAAAATTTATAAAAATATAAAAGCAAAAACTGATATCTTATTAGGTTAAAATTAAACTTTAAAAAAATAATAATTTTAGTAGATCAGACACGTAAATCACTCTTTAAATTTAATTACTTTCTGATATTATTTGGACTTACCAAACATATAATAAAAACTCAAAAACCAGTGTGAGACATCATAGATGTTTTTATTTCTTCATTTAAATAAATAGAATTCACTAGTTATCATTATATTTAAATACGAAAAGCTTTTACTCTTTTATATTATTTCCTAATTTCACTGCCACACATATATTTCATAAAAAAAATAAGAATTCTCTATAAAATATTTTCAAAAAATTTGAAAACCAAACTCTCTCATAATTATTTAAAAGATAAAAATATTTACATTCTAAACCAATTCCATAATAATTTTACTATAACTTTTTGAGTTTTTTTTACTAACTCTTTGTAGCAGTATACCCTTATGAGTGTGCTCTTTCATACCCATCATTTTCAGCACACTATTTAGAATCAATACTCAATAGCATGGTTTGTTACATCATGGTGAATAACTTAGAACCATAAATTAAACTACTTGGGATATGTGCACTTTACTTGAAACTTTTTTTTCTCTTTTAATTATTTTCACCTCTCCTTTTATTCCAAAATGTAACCAACAGACTCAACACAAATCAAGTGATGTGATTTGTCCATTACATGAAAGCATTAACATCAACATACAGTAAAAGAATCACAACAATTGATTTTGTTTGTCTCTTCTTCATCATCTGGGTGTGTTCTTCCTTGTAGTTCACCCTAGTCTTGTTAATACTATTATTATCCATTATTGTTGTGTGAAAATAAATTAAATACTATTACAACTAAAGCACATTATTGATGACAAGAATTCCACTTTAAGAATGAAGGAGTGTGTGGATAAACAGTAGTTTCAAGATTAGATTGTTTATATCTTTATATAAAGTATGTATCACAAATTCATCAAATTCAGAACCAATATAGCTTTTATCTTGTGGCATCTATTATAGTCATTGTTAGCATGTGGGTCAATTTTAGTTAAAGTGGAAGACAAAACTGTGTGATTTCTATGGTTATCTTAAAAATTGTTCAAATTTCAGACGTGTGAATTTTAAATTTTAAATGTATAATTTCTTAATTGATTATTGTTGGTCAAACTTTTTTTTAAAATTATTTCCTACCAAGATTGATTCAATTATATATTGAACATAAAGTTTAACCCCTTAATTTCAATAGTATATATATATATATATATATTTTTGATGAAGATAATAAAATGTCTTCTAGTGAGGATAAATGTTTTGATTAAATCTGATTTGTGCCATTAAAATCTGATGTGTAATTAACGTTATTATTATGAGAGAGATAAATTTTTAAATGTAGGATGTAGCATTATCCTCACCAGAAGACACTTATATATTGCATTCCATATGAGTTCAAAGTTTGTTCTTACATAATTAAACAAAACAAGTAAACAAGTCTAACATAACTGAAATATTTTACAAGATTTTCACACTAGATAGTCTATATGATTTTCAAATTAACTATGCTACATGCCAAGAAAAAAAAAAACCACACACAAAATTACATAAGAAAAAAAATTATATTGTTTTTACTTAATTTCTAATAAGAAAGCCTTAAACTTTTGAAAACATACAAGCCACTAGAGGTGTGGCTCAGTATGCATGAGGTACTATGTTTACATACTTAGCTACCATTAGTGTAACAAAAACAAGCTTTAAAATTAAGCATGGAATCATTTGGGATTCTGAAATCCAATGTTCTCAATGGCATCAACAGTCTTGAACATCCTTCTTTTATGTATCTCCTCCACCAATGATCTTTGTATCTGTTGCCTCCTCACATCAACATATGATTGAATCCTAGTTAATCTTGGGATTCCATGCCCTACCATTGCCTTAGGATACCTACTTTAACATGTATGGACCCAAATGAAAAATAATCCAATTAGTTAAACTATTAATAATAAGTAGTTAGTTATAATCCCAAAAATAAATCACCATTATTAAAGCATATATGAACGTATATTTAATTAGTATTCATAAAAATATGTAGTTATTCTATTATTTCAAGTTTAATTATTCTAAGTGGTTAATTACTTTGTTGAAAAATAAATAAAACAATAACATATATATAAATATAAAAAATACATGGTATTTTATTTTTAATATTCATATATATTTTTATAAAAAATAACATATTTATTTTTTATTACTACTCGCTAGCACTATTATCCCAAAAAATCCTCTTATTAATCTAAAATATCTTTAGTTATTCTTATTACTCAACTATATATTATACTTGAAGATTTTATTTCTACTGTGTTTTATTTTACCTGCAAGGATCCATTCTCAAGTTGCAAAGCTGGTTGGTGAAATCAGCCCCCACCACCTCTTCTCTAGGGCAAAATCTTGTGCACTTGTTGTTGTTGATGGCTAGATTTGAAACATGATCATTTTCCTCATTGCTTGCGTCACAGTAATGTAAATGGGAATACTTGAAGGAATCCAAAGAACTATGAGAGCTTGCATCATCATTCATAAGGGGATCATCTGAAAACTCAAAGAGTTATTATTTGCATTTTATATTATATTATATTTTAGAGTAAATATTAATCCTCCAAAAATATATGTTGCCATTATTGAATTAATTAGTTCTATATATGAAGGTCTAGGACATAATTTAGTCTTTATAGTCTTAATTGGAATAAAGCTTCTATTTGGCCATCAAATTTTATTTTATTTATTAATTTGCTAATAATGTCAAGTAACATGTATAAATTGTCAAAAATTACAATGACCTACAAAATATAAATTGATCAAAACCTAAATATTTAATTTCAATTTTTTTAATGAATTTAAATAAAAAATACAATTATAATTTCAACAACCAAATTAAATTTGTATTATTCTTGGTGACTGTTTTATATTATAAGGACTGAATTAATGTTAATTTAAAATCTAATTAATATTTATATATATTTCAAAATAAAAACTACTTTGAATATTTAGTTTTAACAAAATCTAAAAATAGATAGAGTATACCTTGAGGCCAATGATTTCCACCAATGTGTGTATTATTTTGGTAAGGCATTGGGAGAGAACCATGAGAGGAAGATCTAGAAGACAATGAGAAGAAAGGATTATTATTGTGATTGTTATTGCTAATATCATCATCCTCCTCATCGTTATCATAATCTTCTTGTTCTTCTTCAAAGCTAAAGCTATATTGTCTTTGATACTTATCAGAATTTCCCCAATCTCTCCATGTTGGAACCAAAGCTGATACCTCTTCTTCAATCATTTCAGCAATCTCCATTGGTTCCAAGTCACTAATTTCAAGTTCTTTAACCATCTCCATTGCCACATCAATGGCTGTGTCATTTATGGTGTCAAATGGGAAGTATATGTTTCTTGTGCTCCCTATATGAAAATAAAAATTGTTGTTGACAAAATTGTCATTCATGAAAAACAAAAATTGCATATATCCACTATATCTAAATAAAAAAATGATTTGTTCAACAAATCTAATTAAAATTTTGATAATTTTACAATAATGAGTTGAGAGGTAATTATACTAGAAAATTTTATATAACCAGAATTTTATAGTAAATTATTTTTTCTGACTTTTTTTTTATATATTTTTAATTCTATTCTTCTACAGATATTTTAAACTAAAGGGTTAAAAGTAGTAAAAATACTTGCACTTTAGGTATACATATCCCATAAAATAATTCCAGTGTTAAAAATTATATATATATATATATATATATATATACACACACATACCACTTTGGTTGGAGATTTGTACTTTAAGGAAAACTGTGTCATCCTCTTCATTCAGGGAGCCTGTTATTGTCATGTTTGTGCCCTTCCTTTGTTGAGTCATGATTGAAGGCTTCTTCTCTTTGGCACTGAAATGATGTAATGTTGGGCTTGAAATTGGGCTCGTTATTGGCCTTGGGCTTGGTAGTGGTAATTGGTCCACTGCCAAAAATGGATCCAACAAGAGGTCCTTTGCTGGCAACCTCTCTGAGACATTTGCCAAACATTTTCCTATAAATCTTTGGGCTTCCAAATCATTGATTCTGTAATAGGCATTTGGTAGCTTCCCCTGTCAAAGCACACGTGAATTTGAATGAATTGCATGACCAAAAACAAAACTTGAATGAATTGGATAACAAACCATAGGAAGCGGAATAGGTATACTCGATAGTCCAATGTTATTATACTTTTAACTCATATATATATTTTATAATTAAAATAAATTAAAATCAACGGTTATAAATACAGGAACATCGAATTTTCGATAACATTTGATCTATTTTCTAAACGATATATCAAGAGTAACAAAAAAACATAAATAAATAAAAGGAGGTAATTTTTCCTTTTTATATTTTTTTGTTCCGGGTAACTTGAACTCTATGGGTGTGAGTTGGGCCTATCGGGCCCATATCGAACAAAAAGAGTAGAGTTAAACCCAAAGTAACATCTCCGAAAAGAAAAACTCAAAGTGATGATCTTATGACTAAAAAAAAAAGTGATGATATTTAAGATTGATCGCGAGCACTAAAATAATCTTCGAAATTCTAATCATATTAATTACGTCCCTAAAATGAACAAAAGTGCACTAATAAGTTAGTCTCTCAGCTTTTTTTTTCCATGAGGTAAATCATTATGTTGATAGAGACTAATGTGATGCACTTCTGTCAATCTCAAAGATACAATCAGTAATTATTTTATTGCACGGAATCAATCTTAAAGTATTAATTAATTTTGAATTTCAAAAAAAAAAAAAACTTACTGAGGTAACTTTCTTGTAAATTTGAGCAGGGTTGGAGCATTCACTGTATGGGAACTCAGAAGTAAACAACTCAATCATACACATCCCAAAGGAATAAACATCAACAAGCTCATTGTATTCCTCTTCATACAATTCAGGTGCCATAAATTCAGGTGTGCCAATGACACTGTGTGCATGTTGTGATCCATCACGAAGAATTGCAGCAAGGCCTAAGTCACCAATCTTGAGCTGACCTAGATGGCCATTGACAAAGATGTTGTCACATTTGAGGTCTCTGTGTATCACTGGAGGATCATGGCTGTGTAAATACTCCAATCCACTTAGAATCTGCCTTGCCCAATTCTTAATTGCTCTTATGTCTACTCTCTTGTACTTCTTCCTATACCTGCATACATATCACAATAATCTTATCACAATGCAAAAATAACATAGTAAGCGTTTTAGGTATTTCTAGAAATAAGGTGTTCTTGTATTTTTAATCGTTGATCTTAATTAATTTTAACTATAAAATATATATATATGATTAAGATCAATGACTAAAAATAAAACAACAACAAAAACTTCTGAAACCCTTCAAATAACATAATCTAAAAAATTAGCTATAAATCTTTTTTTTCTACAATTCAAGTGTTAGATAATTTAAATATGAAAGAAACCTAGTCTTGAAAAAAAAAATACAAAGGGGAAAATAAAAATTTCATATATAATATCGTCTTATCTTAAAATCAAAAAGTCTGTAATTTATATACTTAATGTTAAATAAGTAGTCATTAGAAATTAATAATGATTAAATATGAATTATTAACTAAAGCAAATCTATACTGAGAAAACCATAAATATACAAAAATGTTATATGTACATAAAAAATTATATACTAAATTAATATATATTTTATATAAATAATTAATTTGATGACTAATAAAAAATTTCTTACTTTTTGGCTTTATAAAATTTGTCCGATTCAATAATATGCCCATTTTCTATACTTAAAAGAACCACTAAACTTCACTGTTAATTAAGATGAAATCATCAAACATACAGGAGATAAATAATTATTTTTCTATTATTATTATTATTATCAATATTATTACTCTCTTAGGGTGCCAGAGGTGAAGAATTCAGTGATGAAGTTGAAGGTTCTACAATGGACATCGATCCAAGAGTCATGGAAGGTCATGATTGATTGATGATCAAGGTTCTTGAGAAGATGGACCTCTGAATAAAGACGTTGTAGTTGTTCTGGTGAATGAAAAACATCACCAAGCTTGACTTGGTTCCAAGCCACTTCCATTCCAAGCACTTCATCAAATGCCTTATACACTACCTTCATCGCTCCTTTCCCCAAAACATCTCTGAACTACAATAATTAATTTCAAATAATTAAATTGATAATTTAATTAATGTTACTAGGCAACTAGAAGATCAAATTTCCAGACAAGAAAGCATATATATAATTAATTAATCAATTAACATATATTATTAGTACAAGTTTTCATTAATTAATAATAGTCAAACTTTTCTTGTGGGGATGCATGATGTCATATATGTGATGATCTTATTATCACCCTTCCAATTTGATGGTTTTATGTTGACCCTTGGCCTTGGGCGTGCCAAGAGTTACAATCAAAGACTTGGTAAACTCTACATGATAAAACAGAATATAAGGTATTTAATTTTGTTTAGATTTAATTAGTCTATTAATAATTTTCTTAAGTGTGGTCGAATTTTTAAATAAGTTATTACAGTTTAAATATTTGTAATTAAATTTTTTATATTAGATGAAATTTTGTAATTAAATCTTTATTAGTGGTTATACTTAAGAAAAAATGCAATAGCTATAAAATATTTGCTTTTTGAATTTTTCATAATCTATTCCGCATCAAAGACAACAATATTTAAAAAAAAGGCTAGTTGGAAAGGATTTGATTAATTTTTTATTTAAATATAAAAATTCAATTATAAAATTTTAAACTATAAGGATCAATTTAAAATTTAATGAAACTATAACTATTAATAGAATAATTAAGCCTTTTGTTTACAATAAAATAAATTTTTGTAATAGTAAAATTGATAATTTACAGCTTTGACCTTTAGAAAATTTTAATTTTTATTGTGTCTCTAAATAAAATTTTGTAGATAGCAGTAGTTTGTTTTAGCAACGATTCTTTGAAATGTTGCTAATACAAAATGAACTCAAACTTATTTTTAAAAGCTTTTAAAACCGAAACCATAAAAGAGCTTTTATAAAGAACGGAGTAAACTTTGCCCAATCATCAGTTTTCTTATTAGCAAGTTGACTCAATCATATGTGGCTACTAAAATAACATGATTATAAGAAAGAATATATCTATCTCCTCTTTTTTTTTTTCACTCTTCTAAAAGCAAAGAAAAGTCAATCCCAAGCATTATTGAGATCTTAAAAAGTTTGAAATTTACAAACCCAACATAATTGCTCAAATGAAAATCGACAACCAATAACAGAGAACATACATACCGTAGATCTAAAGTAATTAAGCCAATAAGACTAATGTGTAGGAAAAAAAAAAATAAAGTCCTCAATTTCAACTAAGCATGAATCAAGAACTACTTTTACTATTTATAAATTCAAATTGATCACAAATAAAAACAAGAAAAAAATCATAGTAATCAAAAAATACAGAATAAATATTCAATTTGGTCCTTACAATTTTTAATTTAAGCAAGGACATCTCTAACTATTCAAAAATTTCAATTCGATCCTCAACTATTTAAAAATTAAGACAAATAGGTCTTTAAAATAAAACGATATGTGAGGTTAAAATTTATAATTGATAAACTAGTTTTAAAAGCCTTTTATTCCAATTTTTAAATAATTGAGGACCAAATTAAAATTTTCAAATCATTAAAAGTGAATTTATCTAAATTAAAAATAATTAGGACCAAATTAAATATTTATTAAAAAATATACCATTATGTAACTTCAATTTAATGGCCATATATATAAAAGACTTGACAGATCTGACCAACATATATTCAGATAAAGCAATAATTGGATAATTAGATATATTATCATTCACATATCCCTATTCAATGGTTTAAATTTTAAAATAAATAATTTATTAACATAATATCAAAATTTTTACAACTATAAAAATCTATAATTTAATCCTTATTCACAAAAAAATAAAATTCCAGCACAAAACAACACACTATGTGCTTATTTTCATTAATAATAATAATATTATTATTATTAGTGATGAACATGAATAATCAATTTTTTAAAAATAAAATTAAAAGGATTAATCCGAAATACTTACACGGCCATATCTTCCAGATGGATCAGTCTCAACATATCCATTATTGCATCCAACTAATCTCCCCTTCTTGTACATGGCTCCAGATACGATACTCGATAGAGCTCAAAAACACTAACAACAATTTTCTGACTTAACTCGAACCTTATTTATATTATAGAAACATTATACTATATATATATATTAATTGAAAACCCAATAATAACAATATATATTAATATTATTATACGATCTCAACCTGTATATGTATGTGGTTACTATAAGATGGAATTGAATGAATGAAGTGCTAGAAGATCCGAGGCTTCCATGCATGACTTTCATAAGAGAAGACACGAAACAATAGCCAGAAGAGTCTTGAATAGTCAACGCTAAGCATAACCCAAGCCATTCCAACTACTCCACATGAAAGCTCATACAAACGTTTCCCAACCATTTGGTATAGATAGATAGATGAAGAAATTGAATAATAATTGATAGAAAATAAAGAAGAAAAATGATTTTATGATGAACCCTTTTAGGATATTTTTTGTGAGCTAGCCAAAAGGGTAATGAGAGCTATGGTTGAATATACTTGTGGATGAAATAGGATAATTAATTAATTAATTATTTTGAATATTTGATGGGAATTATTGTTATCTAGAAAAGGAATTGGCCACACAACATGCTTGGACAAAGGGAAGAAATAATAACAACTGGGCTACTCCTGAATTTGAAGAATCTATGGCCATGCTTTGATGGAAACATTTGTGGATGTGGTAGTAAGAAGAAAAGAAAAGGAAAAAAAAATCAGAGGTTGAAGGAGATTTTGATAATTGAGGGAGAAAGAAAGAAAGAAAGAATTTCTCTAAGGTTCAAGGATTTTTTGGACTTGTGAATTTTGGATTAGAGTGTGGAAATTAAAGAGTGGTGGTGGTGGTGGTGGGTATATGATATAGAACAATCTATAGGAGACAAGAGAGAGTTTTCATTGTATATAGTGACGGTTTATGTAGTGTTATAAATTGTATTAGTCAAACACTATCCTTGTTTATTTACAAATTAAAATTGTTTCTTTCACATTAAAATTAAAATAAAGTTAGTTGATTCCACTTGAACACTTCTTAAATTTAGGAATAAGAAAATGAGGAAGATGAAAAATATTTTTCATGTCTAAATAAACACTACAACAACTTTCTGAACATGCAAATTATACTAATTTTTGTTTATAAAATATATATTATGATGTCGTTACAACAATTAATGTAACATGTGGGGCTAATTGGCACACAAAATATTTTTTTATTATATTCATGATATTATCTAATGTTTTCTAGTGTTGAGAAGGGATTGAATCAAGTATATTATTTAATAATTTTAACTATTTTTTACTTTTATTAATGCAGTAAACGAATTATATTATGCAAGATACTTTTTAAAGTTTTTTCTATAGATTTTTTTATCTTTTGTATAGATGTTAATTCTCTTTTATTTTATCTTTTGAGGGTCACTAATAATTAAACTCTGATACATATAAATAATTATATTTTTAATAAAATCTTTTCTAATCAAAGAGACTACTTAAATTATTTCTTATGGTTTTTTTTATTATTATATTATAAGAAAATTTCTGTAGGTGATAATAAGTATGGATTAAATTTTTTTTTTTTATAAAAAAAGTCCCCTCCTGATTCTTTCTTTTTAAAACACAACTTACATAATCATACTATGAACTGAGGAAAGCTAAATAATCTGAGTTCTGAGTATGTATTCAACTACTAATTGCTTCAGTGTACAATAATCAAGAATATAATATTAACTTTTTATTTCGTTATTATTTTCCACCAATAGCATAGGTTCACGAATTCACGGTTTGTCAGGATTACGTGTGGCTAATGAAAATAATATGATTAATTAATTATATTATTAGATGCACAAGTAATTTTAAAAAATAACTCACGCAAGACCACAAATGTCAGTGGAAAATAGTTTTTATTAAGTATTTTTTAAAATATAAATCTATTAGGAAACAAATATAATATCCGATCTCGAATATTGTAAAAAGTAAAAACCAATTTGGATATTTACTTAGTAAAAAGTAGAGGCCATTATTATTGCAATTTATAAACTCTATTTAAAATGGTGGGTGAATATTTGTTAAGTTATTATATCTACTACCAATTGTCTTAATAATTTTTCTTCTTAAAATTCTTTTTCATTTCTTATGTGAACAAATGATCATTATAGATGGACAACTAGACAAGGCTATCAAGAAACAGTCTCATCCACCAACTATATTATTGTAATTATTATCTTTTTCCTGTTGAAACTATTCTAAAAAAAATTTGCAATCCTACCACCATTATTCTCATTGTTTAAAAGAATTTTCTTTATTTCATAAGTTATTATTAGCTAGGTGGTTGACCTTAGGTTTTAATAATGACATATATATTATTGGCAGTTTATTTATGTATGGTATGCCTTCTTTCCGTCCTATACATAATAGGGTATCAAAACTTTTTTCATATATATATATATATATATAATATCACATTCACTATCATGTAAAATATATATTATGATGTTGAAACTATCAAAGTTTCCAAATGGATTATACTATAGTGAATTAGTAATACTTGATGTGCTGGCTGTGTTTTATTTCTTGCTTTAGATTATACTAATTACTAATGTATATGTACACTGAAGATCAATTATTAATATTTGTATATATTTATATTTATTATTTATATATTTTTTATATATATTATTTTGATACATGTATAAGCATGGGCTTAAGACCCATTTATAATAGTCTATAAAATAATTTAAAAAATTAAATATTTTACTATATATAATAAAGAAAAATATATAATCAAACATGCAAATTATCAATGACATAGTTATTTTTCCTCTTTTTTGAAATTTCCTTTTATAAAATTATCATTTTCTTTCTCTTATTCTTCCCTAATTCTCTTTTAATTATCTAATTCTCTTTTAATTGTGCAGTGTGCCTTTGATGACCAATAGCAACGATACATTTTTCAACGCCACAAAATCTGAAGACCATGAAAGATGTCATAAACATTTTTTAATTACAATGATTGAAACTTAACAATTCATGGAGCAATTCAACATGATTACATACTATGGCAGGCTTAGGACGAACGTGTGGCTTCTCATAACAAATGTTCCACCAGCAGATACATGCATCTAGTAATTAATTAATTACTTCTCTGGTTGTTTCATTTATGAAATCAAATTTAATGTGAATCATTATCTTGACTTGTGATTTTGTGAATGAATTCAATTCAATTAGCTAGGTTCACTATCATAGTTAGAATTTTATATTATTGAAGTTGTGTATTTGTCATCGATTTAGGCGTTGTTGAAATATTGTTGGTTTGTTCGAGTTGAATTCTTCGTGGACGGAAAAACTACGGTTATATTGGATCGGTTATGCTTTGTGGTGTTTAATTTTCTTTTGTCACATTTTAGTTTTAAATGGATTTTCTGAATTGATATATATATGCTGGATAATAAAATACTACACTTTACAATATTAATTAAGAGGAGAAAAATTTGAGAAAATAAACTTCTCTCAATATATTTTTACCAGGCATTTTTTTTTCTTGTTTTGTTTTAGCGAAATCAGTTAGAAGGAGAATTAATTTATTATGAATTTAAACTCTAATAAATTGTTGGATGTATAATACTATAGGAACGTTTCAAGTATGCTTAGTAACATTGGTGTTCTTGTGTTTTTGGCCGTTGATTTTAATTATATATATATTTTATATTTAATATTAATTAAAATCAACGGCTAAAAACACAGAAATACTTGATTTCTGGATATACCGAAAACGCTTCCAATATTATCATACATGATACTAACAGTTTTTCTGACTACGTTTCTTTTCTTTCTCCTTTTTTGGTCTTGCCTCCTTAGGTTAGTTTTTTTTTTTTCGGACTGAAGGTTAGATTAATTAACAGAACAATTCTCTTTTGGATTAACTAGATCAGTGGACTAAACACTAAGTTTGGGCCCTCCTTAAGATGGCTTAACTATCTTAAAAGGTCAAACAATATATGAAATAAACTTAACCTGTTAAGCCTATCTTGATATGGGGGCCTTCATTCAATCAAACAAAAACAAATAAAGACCAACCTGACCAAAAACAAAGAATACCAAAAACAATTGAACATCAAGAACCTGTCCAAAGCATTATTTACAAAAATCCTGAAGATAAAAAACAATGGCAGCCAAGGCAGTGGCCTCTGGCCTGAATGGTGGAGAGTACTCCACTAAAAAGCTGCAACACAATAGGGCAGGGATCGATCCTCTGCAGGAGTTCAAAAGGAAAGAATAAAAGAAATGGGTGTGTGAGTGTGTGAAGGTTGGCATAGTCAACCATGGTCCAAAAAAAAAAAAAAACAATGATCCTACCAAGATTTCGAAAACCAAATGAATAGTCAAATGGATAATCTTGGTGTACATTTTTTTTTACTGCATATTTCTATCAAAGTCGCAAACGAACATGTTTTTAACGTGTTCGTGTCAACTATAAAAACATGTTCGTTGTATATATAAATTTCTATTCGTGTCACGAACAGAATATTACTACTAAAACGAACAGGTTTTTAAAAGCAAATGAAGAGGTTTTAAAACCTGTTCATATCAACTATAAAAACATGTTCGCTTGGGACTTAGATGGATGTATACACAAAAAAAAAATGTACATGTAGCATTGTTGAAGTTTAAAATTTCAATCGAAATTGAACCATATATAATACAATAATATATTTATGTATAAAATATGTTGTTTTCTAGAAGAAGAAAAAAAACTTGTGTTTTGTTATTTTAAATCAGTAGTTAACTGTTAAAATCACTACTAGAAATTTCGTCTGAAATTTTTTTATAAATTTATTCAATAAAGTGCAAAATGTAAGATTTAAACCCATATTTCTTGGATTGAGTTATATATGTTCTGCCACCAAATTATACGTTCTTTAATGTCATATTTGCTAATTAATAATATATATATATATATATATATATTATTAATAATTTTGTATTCAATTTTTATTATGCATAACTATTAATATTTTTTGTTTTATGATTATATAATATTTATTAATGTTGTTTTCTTAATAAAAATTTTATGTATATAGCAATATAACAGACAAAGTATTTGGCACAAATCATAGACAAATATAATATAAATAATATTTTTATACTTAATGTTAAATTTTTTAACAAGTGTTTGGAATTTGTTTGAAACAATAGTACTCTTTAAGATGAAATTTAAAAATATACTTCCGTTTCAAATTTGTCCAAAATATTTTGGGCAACTTAGCTAGGACAATTAGAGACTAATTATAGACAAATTTATAATAGATTTAATATTTTTCAAAATGCGTTTCAAATTCGTCTGAAGTTATTGCGCATATTCAGATGAATTACATACAACTTCCAGTTTTTTGTCCTAAATCTGTTGCTAATTAGTTTGAAAATTATGGCGCTAAATAAATAAAATTTGGCGCCAAATTTTGGAACGAAATTTAGACAAATTTAAAATAGAATATATTGCTTTATAATTATTAGTAAAAGTTTTTCAAAATTTGTCTCAAAATTTGTCAAAATTAAAAATTCATTTAGATGGAATAAATTTCGTTCGAAAATTTTGTCTTAAAAAGACTGATTAGTGAATTAAATTGGTTCGATCAATTTAACCATTTTTTATTGATTTTTAATCGATTTGTTGATCGATTTCAACTAATCGAGGCAAACTAGCCAGTTCAATCCAGTTGTTACAAACATAGCTCCCACCAAGGTAATTAAATCGCAATTCAAAAATCGAATCGCTAGGATAAATTTTAAATCGTGAATCGTAAATCCTATCGAATCGTAAAATTCATAAAATATAATATAATATTATAATACATGTGTCAAACTAGTATTAATAATATTTTAAATAAAAAATTTACCAAACGAACGATAATATTATAAGTTTATAATACATATTTTATACTAGTACCAGTATTTTAAAGATAAAAATAATTTATCATAAGAAAAGAAAAATAAAATAAGCATTAGAAAAACAAAGTCTTTTTTTTTTGTCATAAATAAAAACCCAGCCTTATGATATGAACAAATAACAAGCCTTTCTTGAACTTTTACTTTATTTTAAAATTAGGCCCAGAAGAAGAATAGCGCATATTAAACTTAACTATAATACCAATATATGATAATATTACCCATGGCTGGCTGCTCCGCAGCAGCACATCGCCATAAGAGTAGCCGCAATTTAACAGAAAAAAGAAAATCTTCTGATTTCTCTACTCATAATTCTCCCTTCACGCCACGGACTCATCTTCCTTGCATCGGGCTTTTCGAGTCATTATAGAGTGGCTATCTTCTTCTTCTTCAAATCGTAAATTGAAGCACGAGTTACGATTCCTAATCGTATCGTGCGATTCACAAAATGAATCGATCGATTCCAACATCAATCGATTCAAAGTACTGATTTGAATCGCCGATGCTATGACTTATATCGAATCGTACGATTCACGGAATCGTACGATTCGACTACCGTGGCTCCCACAATCAAAATTCAAGGACAATAACATAAAAAAAGGATATTTGGAAATGACTTTATGCAAATTTTGTACTTACTTGAATCAAATTTCTCAAGTAAACTTTCAACCGTTATTTATTTACACCATCTAATTGCTTAGTTCTCTTGGTTACAATTACCGACGGTTTGTCCAAACGTTCCCTTTTATTTCTCGATAGTTGGAATTGCAACAATTTCTGAACCGACACAACCTGTAATGAAATTGCCGCAAATAAAAAATAGGATAAAATACGTTTTTATTCCTAAAGTTTGAGGTAATTAAGTTTTAAAGATGTCTTTAATGTTTAAAACGTCTTATTTGCATTGCGTCATTAATATTTTAAAATCGTATCAATCTTACCATATTGTCAACTCTATTAAAATAAATTCTAATAATCTTCTATTTGAAATGCAAAATTGATTAACTAAAAGCTTTTAAAACACAACTCTACCAATGATCAGACTCGACTAACTTCAAAAAAAAAAGGGATAAGATTTGGGTGAAGAAGAAAAATATGTGTTTTTTTATGTTTGTGTTATATTCATATAGTAATAGAAATAATAATATACACGAATGAATTTGATGTATCACTTATAATATTTTGATACTGTAATCTAACATTTATATGAATGACTTTTTTAGTAATTTTTAATATTATTTAATGATAGGATAAAAATGATACAATTTTAAAATATTAAGGGTACAAATAAAATATTTTAAACATTTAAACATATGTATGACTTACCTGAAACGTTGAAGAAAAAATTGATACTTTAAAAGATAATAACCCACAAAGATTATTTATATGTAAAAGTGTAAACTACTCATACTCATGCGCTGTCTATATTGTTGTTGCATGTAGAAGTATAAGTCTTCCACAATTTCATTTTTAAAAGCTTTTACAAACATCAAACTGTTACATAAAAAAATATATATTTTTTCAAACCCCTAAAAGCACCACTTTTTAACAAGCATGCTAAGTTAATTTATTTGACTTTTATCGTGCTTGGTTGATAGTGGACTTCTCAAACAAATTTGATAGAGAATTATATATATTTAAAAAAATGGTCGTTAATTATTTTTATAATAATAAGTCATACATGAAAGATATATATTTGACAAACAAATTAAAAAAAAAGTGCTTATGCTTAATTAAGTATATTATGTTTGAGTTCCCAAAAGTAATCTGATAATATAAAATATTAGATGTCATTATTATACCATATCCTCCTTCTTCTCTGCATTCAATAACCAAGATAATAATAAGGCATGTTAGAGATTCATCATCACTACTTCATCAACTTGTTATTATTTTGCAATTAAATTTGTACTTTGGAACGTGTTACTCACATTTATGACTTCCCAAAAAAAAAGAAAAGAAATTTGCCTTCGAACTAAGTTTTCTTTAGGGTAATAATCAGCTTATGTCCAGAGGGGTTAATTTAAAAGAATTGGATAAAACCTGAACCCACACAGCTTGGATTGAAAAGAAAATTAATGATTATCAAAAGGAGAACCTTCAATATTTTTTTTTCTTATTATATTTCTTTTTCTTGTGAAAAGTAATTAACCCTCCAAAAATAAATTGAATTTTTGTCCTAATCAGAATTGAAATTTACATAAAGGAACCTATGCCTTTTTCCCATCATGATGTATAGGTTAATATTCAACATATTTAAGTTGATAAATAAAAAACATATAAATAATTATATATTTTATGTATGTCTCTCACCGAAAAAGGTAATTAATCATTTAAATGAACATAATGTTAGTACCAAAGAAAACAAACACATCAAATTCAATCATGATAAAGAGCCACAATTATGTAAGCAAATTTAGCCAACAAAGAAACAAACTCATCCATTTACAATTTCTTTTTTTTTTTTTTTTATGAATAATTTACCTTTTACCCAATTTCAAATTTTCTCCTTTCTCCTAAGTCTACAATTTCACCCTCTAAACTTTAAATCATAATCCCTAAATTCAAATTTTTTAATATTAAAATTTAAATCCAATATCCTAAGTTCTATACCCTGAAATTTATGCCCTAATTCTAAATTCTTCTATAACTCAGTTAGCTAGCTTTATTTTGTTTCACTTTCAAATGTTTGTTTTACTTTTATTTTTTATTTTTATTTTAGATATTTCTTTTTTATGCTCATTTATTTTCAATTATTGGTTAATTTTGAAATTAATTGGCTGATAATTAATATATTGACTTTTTAAACTTTTTTATGAAACAATAATTGATGATCTTATTAGTTATTATTTTCGCAAAATAAGAGAGAATAATATCATATGAGTTAAAGCTCATGGACATCTTCATAAAATAGGAGAGGAGCAGTGCAAGTTACATGAGTGGTCCCAGAATTATAAACTAATAACTTGGCAAGAGGCCAGGATTGGGATTATATATGGTTTATATACATATATTTTCCACGCATGCATAACTAACGTACGGCCAAAACCATTCTATGTAGAAAGTTAATTAGCATACATGAAGTCATAAAGAATAAATAAAATCATCATCTATCACTTGATATGCTTCTGTAGATTAATTAAATTAATAATTAGAGAGTTTTGGGTGATGGACTCAAATTTTTTTTTTTCAATATACACTTTGATTAGTCACAAAAAAAAGTATCTAAAAAGTTCGACCTAACTATTGAAATTAGTCACAAATAAAATGTGAAAGAATTATTCTTTTCGTTTAAAATAATGTCATTTAGTCACGACTTCAAGCATGAATAAAAATATCTAAACCGTGACTAATAATTTGTAAACCATAGCTAAATAAAAAGGTTATCAACAACAGATTTTTTAAAGATTTAGTCACGGTTTCACTCATAGCTAATGATCGTTTTGCATTTCTTATAGTGAATCAACAAACTTTATATATCTAAATTTTGGAGACAAGAATGTATTAAAATCAATTAGTTAAATATATAGCCATATAATTAATATCATAAAAAATATATTTAGACTACATGATTAACACAACCCATGCACTAAATTAGACTGCATGATCACCTAGCCAGTCAAGTTGAGAATTAAGGCCGTCGATCCAATTATATACTATATGTATGTTACCCTAGCTAGGCTATCTCAATCTTATTATATTTCTAATGTCACCTCTTGAAGAAACTGATGCAATGAATTGAAGATTGAAGAGTAGTGTTGAAGAATTGAGAACAGTGATGAAGAGTGAAAGAGTAAAGGAAAGTAAGAGATAAAAAAGGAAAGTGAATCAGTAATATGATTGTATTGAATGAATGATAATCCGAATATACAAGAGAGTTTGGTTTGTATACATGTACAAAAATAAAAGAATGAATCTTGTATAATACTAGAGTATACGGCAGAGTAGTATACTCCAATATTCTCCCTCAAGGTTAGGCAGTGACGGAACACAGCCTAAGCTTGCTTCTAAAACGATCAAACAACTTATTGGATAGGGGTTTGGTCATAATATCTGCTATCTGATCTTCAGCACTTATGTGAACTACAAAGAGTTTCTTTTCAGCCACTAATTCCCTAATGAAATGTAAGTCTGTTTCTAGATGTTTACATCTACCATGCATGATAGGATTAGTAGTCAAATGGCAACTACTAAGGTTATCACAGTATATGGTTGGAGTATATGGCTGGGGTACTTGTAACTCTTGAAGAACTAATTGCAAAGCCATAAGTTTTGTCTGTGCTGTAGCAATAGCTCGATATTTTGCCTCTGTGCTGCTCCGGCTGACCTTCGTTTGTTTTGAACACTTCCAAGAGATAAGATTCGATTCCATGAAAACACAGTAGCCTGAGGTGCTTCGACGATCATCCAGATTTGAAGTCCAGTCGGCATCTGCAAATGCAAGGATACACTTTACAGCTTTTAAGTGTTCTATTGTAGGCCTTTGCATGAACTGAGAGCACATATTCACAGCAAAGGACAAATCCGGTCTTGTGATGCACAAATATTGAAGTGCTCCTACGACACTTCTATATTTCTTAGGATACTCAAATAATTCAGAATCTGCAGAGTGGAGTTTTAGGTTAGTAATCATTGGAGTAGGCATTGGTTTGGAGTCTACCATGCCCACCCTTTGTAGAAGATCTCTTGCATACTTTTCCTGCTTTAAAATCAGCTTCTGGATAATACAATAATCAACCTCAATACCCAAAAAAAATTGAGTTTACCTAAGTCTTTAAGAGAAAAAACAGAATTTAAACCATCTATGATGTGTTGAACCACAGAATTGTTTGACCCTGTTATAATAATATCATCTACATACACTAACAAGTAAGTGATATCAGTTTGAGTTTTTCTAATTAATAAGGCAACATCATGCACTGTAGTCTTAAAGCCATGACTCTGTAATGTTTGTGCTAGATTGTTATACCAAGCTCTTGGAGCTTGTTTGAGGCCATATACAGCCTTATGTAGCCTACACACTTGAGTTTTGTTATCACTTTCATAGTCCGGAGGCTGCTACATAAAAACAACATTAGTAAGCCGTCCATTAAGAAATGCATTATCAAAGTCTAGCTGCCTAAGTAACCAACCATGAGATAGGGCAATACTAATTATGATCCTAATCGTTGTAGGTCTAACTACAGGGCTCTAGACTTCCTCATACTCTATGCCTTCCCGTTGTTGAAAGCCTTTGGCTACAAGCCGGGCTTTATACCTTAGGATTTCTCCTTTAGGATTTCTTTTGGTAATGTAAACCCACTTACAGTTAATTATGGTAGCATTTTGTGGAGGATCCACAATGCTCCAAGTGTGACATTTAAGCAATGCATTATACTCATTGTCCATTGCCTTTTTCCAATGAGGAATGTGTAAGGCTTGGCCAATTATTTTTGGTATATAGGTTTCAGAATTAGAACTGTTCTAAAAATTAGTAAGAAAAGATTTTGATTGGAATTTACCAGCTTTTGACCGTGTCACCATTTGATGAGTGGTTAGAGCTGGTGGAGGAGGTAAAGGCAGCACAACTTCAATTCAAGAAATAGGAATGGTTGCAGATGGATGTTGTGGAGTAGATTGTGTAGGTGTCGGACTTGGAATGCAATCTGAAGATGGTTGTGTGGAAGTATTTGCTGAAGGAGTGGAAGATGTGGTTGCTGTTGGTGTAGGTAATGCCTCCTCCAGAATTGGAATAACCTGCTCATTGCATGGTGTAGGACTAGAACCTATGCTAGAACAAGTAGAGTTAGAAGAAGCAGGAAACATGAGTGAGTATGGAAAAAGGGTCTCATCAAAGACTACAATCTTGGCAACATAGATTCGGCCATCTTTACTTAAACATTTATAACCACTATGATGTTGATCATATCCTAGGAAAAGACACTGTTGGCTTTTATAATCAAATTTAAAACGATTATATGGTCTTAAATAAGGGTACCATGCACAACCAAAGACTCTTAGCATGCTATAATTCGGTTTTCTTCCAAAAAGAGCTTCAAAAGGGGATTTCATGTTAAGAGTTGGGGTTGGCATTCTGTTAATAAGATAAACAGCCGATGTAAAAGCAGCATCCCAATATTTCAGTGGTAAAGAAGCAGTTGCTAATAAAGAGAGGTCAGTTTCAGTTATATGCCCATGCTTACGTTCTATACTACCTTGTTGCTGGTGTGTATAAGGACAAGAAAGACGATACAAAATTCCATGTTGTTTTAAAATTTTTTCAAAAGAGGCAGAAATGAACTCTTTTCCATTATCCATTTGTAAAGCTTTTATCATTTTACCAGTTTGGTTTTCAATGAATGTTTTATAACCTTGAAAGGCAATAAGTGCCTGAGATTTATTGTTAAGTAAGAACAAACACAGATATTTAGTATAACCATCCAAGAAACTAATATAGTAACAAAAATCATCAACTGAATTAAAAGGAGCTGGGCCCCAAATGTCAGCATACACAATCTCTAATGGCTTAGTATAAGTAGTCATGGTACTAGGATAATGTGATTGATGCATTTTTGCAATAGTACAGAATTCACAAATCTTATGTCCTGTTTCTGAAATAGAATTTGGTATATTGCAAATATTCATGACATGAGAGACATATTTGATATTGCAATGACCAAGCCGTTTGTGCCAAAGTTCAATTGAATTGTTGGACTTGGTCTTTGCAATATAATTCTATGAAGATGTTTTATTATTTTGTGAATGTGCAGAGTGTATGTTATGATGAAAATGATTAAGAACAGAATTTGAATCATAGATTCTATTTGCTATAGATGGTGCAGAAAAATGATCCTCTTTATTAATGACATTATTCATATCAGAATTTGATATACATTCACTATTGATGCTATTATAGTCTATATTATAAGGATATATGCTACAATAAGAGGAGTAAGAAGGTGATACTGAATTGCGTAAAGGATCTGCCAAGGAGGGCACCACGAGATTATCAAAGTAATATAGTCCACCTCTAGTTCTGCCCATGAACAGCACCTCCCTGGTAACCTGATCACAAACCACACAAAAGTTAGGCCAGAATTCGAAAAACACAGCATTGTCAGAGGCAAATTTTGACACACTCAACAAATTTTGGGAGATTGCTGGAACATGTAAAAGATTAGACAATCTAAATGATATATTTCTTGATTTATCAAAAATTAAAGAGGAACCAGTGCCAAGAATTGATACTCCTTTGTCATTACCGACGAAAAGCTGTTCTGGACCCTGATTAGTATCTGAGTGTTACAAGAAGTTGGATTGTTCAGCTGTCACATGGTGGGAGGCACCAGAATCAGCCACCCAAGAAGCTTCTGAAAGAGTAGATCCAGTGGTAAAATAGGTCTTCGGCTGATGAAAAGAGGAGGATGGTGGTGGAGGCAGCGTGTTTGAGTAAGGAATGGTGGAAGATGAATTCTGAGGAGATGTCTGATAGTTGGGATTGAACTTGTGATAACAGGTGTGCACAGTGTGGTCCAATTTGCCACATAGCTGACATTGTGGTCTGTTTCCTTGAGAACGGCCACCTTTGTCTCGCCAACCCCCTCTGCCACAAATGCTTTTGCCACCATTTCCTCTCCAGAAGATTGAGGGGCTTCAGAATTGGTTTGTGCAAGGTGAGCAACAGCCAGATTCTGATTCTTCTTGTTTATCCTATTTTCAAAGGTGACGAGAAAACTCTCAGCCTCATGAATAGTGAATGTTGTGAGTCATGACAGAACGGAGGTGACATAACCATCGTATTCGTCCGGCAAGCCGTCAATGATAGCTTGTATATGATCTGAATCGGTGAATGCATGACCAAGAGAGTGCAATGAATCAACAAGATTATGAATTGCTTGAAGATATTTAGGAACTGTAGCAGTTTTCTTGGTCACTCTCAGCTGAGTCTTGAGACTCTGAATTCTTGTGTTGGATGAGGAAGTGAAGATGTGCTGAATCGTGTCTCAAGCTTCAGCAAAAGAGGTGCAGTAAACGAGCTTGTTCTTGTACGACAAGGTCATCGATGAGTCAAGCCAAGTAAGAAGAGCACAATCGTTCCGCATCCAATCGGCGAACTTTTGTGACTCGTATAGCACCTTCTTGCCAGAAACTGAAGCTTTCTTAGGAATTTCGCCGGTGGCAGCGTCTGATTTTGAAGAAACTTCAGATTCAGCTTCCCCTTCCAAGATTTCTTCGAATTGAGGTGGGGCTTTGTCATGTAGGAGATGGTCTTGAAGTTTGAGAGTGCGGATTGTAAGAAGCACACTCTTTTGCCAGGTGCTGAAGTTGTTCTCGTCGAGCTTGTCGGCGAGAGGAATTAGTCCATTCTTGAGATTACTCTGAGCAGAAATCAGCAGTGCCATGGTGGATTGAGATTCAAGCTCTAGATACCATCTTGAAGAAACTGATGCAATGAATTGGAGATTGAAGAGTAATGTTGAAGAATTGAGAATAGTGATGAAGAGAGAAAGAGTAAAGGAAAGTAAGAGAGAAAAAAGGAAAAAGAGTCAGTAATATGATTGTATTGAATGAATGATAATCTGAATATACAAGAGAATTTGATTTATATACATGTACAGAAATACAAGAATGAATCTTGTATAATACTAGAGTATACGGCAGAGTAGTATACTCCAATATCACCAATTATATATGAAGTAAATTATATATATATATATATATATATGATGATGATCTGATCTTATAGTAATGTAACCATGCCGGGAACTACAATTAGGGTGGTCCAGTAATAATCACCCTATGAAGTGCGCACGAATGGATGATGAGATGATGTTGTGACATTTTGTTAGTTCTATTGATTATTGGATCATAACTAAAAGAATATATTAGTATATCCTCCTTTTATATATCATTAGGATCAAATGACTCCATATTAATTTAAGTAAATATTATAACATTGAATTTTTTTTTATAGTTTTGTACAAAATTAACTGTTATATATGTGGATTATTTTTAGAAATTTTTTTGTAAAAAAAATATTTGATATATTTTAAAATATTTGAAAATTAATGGAGTTATTTATTCAAAACATACATAAACAAAGAGTTCTTCGGCTACATCTTTATTATTAATTTCCAATTTCATACGAAGTTAATATAAATTATCTGTGTTATATATATTATTGTGATCCAAGAATTACATCAATAAAATATATGCTCTATAAAATTTTATGAGTGGTACAACTTTATTTATTTAAATTATCATTAATGTCCTTTTATCCTAAGATATGTTGTGTATATATTTCTTATTGTGCTTGTTAAGATGCAACATATAGATCTCTTGATGAGTAACCTAACATCATTTTACTTTTTGTTGTTTTTTATTTTTTATCTAATGAATAAAGTCCATTTTCATTAATTAATTCAACCTAAACCCTGCTCTATTTAGTTAGGCAAATGCTCAAGTAAAAGGGAACCAAAAGCACGGTTGTCCATCATTTCGTTTCTGTAACCTCATATAATTGATGTATTGGCAAGTGTAATTATGATTAGTCAATAAGAAAATATAAATAAAAGTTCAATTTCGTCCTTAAAGTTGTAAAAAGGTAAATTAATTTAGTTTTTAAAATTTCATAATAACTATCAATACAATTATTGTAATCTACATTTTATGGTTATTTTAGTCTCAGATTAATTAATTATTATTGTTTTGCTAATATATCATGTTAAATGATGATATATGTCAATATTTCACGTATTGTCTTTTAAAAAAATAATTACACGTATCGTAGTATTGACAATAATATCACCATGAAATATTTGCAATTTCAGAAATAAAATAAAATATGTTTATAATTTCAAAAACTAAATCTCAACCTTTTACTTTATTTGATAATATAATATTATGTACTAACTACATTATGGCATCAAGGTGTAAAGAGAATAAGGTCTTTAATAAAACATTATTTTCTAGTTGATGAATTCCTAAAAGGTTCTCCAACAGTAAAAAGTCGGTATAGGTTAAGAGGTTAGAGTAAAATATATAGTTTTGATTTGTTGTCAAGTGACTTGGTTTAATTAAATAAGAAAAAAAGGTTACATGAAAAATTAAAAGCGCAAAAAAAAAAAAAAAAAACTTAGCTGGAGTATGGACAAGAAATTTGTGGGTGTTTTTAACTTCCACAAAATATAAAAAGCGTCGCAAATGGTGGGGCTCAAAATCGCCATAATATGTGTCCCAAAAAAAGAACCGTCGTAATATGAACACAAGTACCAACAGTTTAAGAAAACTACTGCAATTGGATTAGGGAAAAATATGTTGTAATCGAATTAAAAGACACGAAACTACATGAGTTTTTGTTTTTCAATTGCTGTAATTTATTTTGTGGGAGAATTGGGAGAATTAAATAACTGCTACAATTTTAAAAATCGCCGCAAAATAGTTTTTTTTAACTATGTAGATGAATTTTTTATATGTTATTATTGAAAAATTTTGCGGTTATAACTGCCAATAATGAGCTAATAGAAATGTAAAAAGAAAATGGTCATTTTTTTTTTCAATATTGAAAATTTAGACCGAATAACATACATAGATTTATGCTTTTTTTTTTTACTAGATCTATGCATATATTATAACGAAATTGAGTCTAACTTAATTTTAAAAGTATGTTAATAAACTAAAAAATGTTAAGATTTAATAGAGATTATCATAAATTATGTATTCATATTTCCAATCAATATGTGATTTTTAATACCGACCATATCATTAGAAAGAATAATGACAGGTAATTATTTTTTCTAGCCAACATAAACATGTTTTAAAAATAATTTTATTTATCTTAAATTCTAGATTTTAAGTAATAAACCTTAATTTTAAATTGTAAATTATATAGTTTATTGTGAAGGTCACTTGAGAGTTAATATTTTTACCATTTTGTTTCATTTATTCATCTCAAATTTAATGGTGAGATAACGTTTAAAATATTTTGATTTTTCATCATTCTGTTAAAATATTAGGAACTAATTTAAAATTTAAATTAAATTTTAGAAACTAATGTAATAATTACTTTATTATTTAAAAAAGAAAAAATGACAGAGACAAGAAATAGAGTTCCATCCATTATTTTTATTTGATTAATTTGTGTATTCATGTGATATAATCAATAAAAAGCAGTTTTTATTAAAAGGAAACTATTCATGTAGTGCATAAGTGGAAATATTCCTTTTACCAAAAATCGAAAGTATACATGGAAAGTAACTAAACCGTACACACAAAGCGATGCGTATAAGAATATTGAGCAGGGTGGCTTATAAACTGACAATGCAATAGACACATTGTATACCTTTTTAATGCTTCTTTTGAGTGAGTGATCACTTGTCACTTTTAATTAGTGATGTTTATTCTTTCGTCTAGAATGTAGGGAAAAAAAACCAAAATTATATTCTTTGGAAGAAGTAAAGAATTTTTAAAAAAATTCCTATTAGGGTACTAGTTAACTAGCTTAATACCCTAATAATTCCCTCATTTTTTAATTTGCTATTTAACGTATGATTTGTAATCTTTCTACTCATCCTACACCAATTGACAAATCAAGTCGCCAAGATTTTGTTGCCAAATGGAATTTATGCCCTTTTGAAAAATATTATTATGTATTAATAATAACTTAAGAAAATAATTATTCATATGTATCATTCTAATAAATGGGGGCTAGTTTAATTGATGAGATTATTTCGCTAAACTTTAAATTTCTTATTATTTCGAATTCGAAACTCCTAATGTGCATCAAAAGATATTAATAATTGTTTATGTTATTAGGATTTATCTGATATATATGCTTTTTTTTTTATAGTTGGTTACAATTAGACCCTGCAAGGTAGTTTAAGAGATCACGCCATTATATCAACGAATGTCACAGTGGGATACAGAGAAAAAGAGAATAAAGGGAAATGGACCCGAGGGAAATAACAAAAGGAGAAAATACACCCGACGATAGACACCCAAAGCACCATAGATGGTCATATATGTAAGTGGTAAAAAGATGAATATTTTATTGAAAATATGTATGGATCTACATTTATTTATTTATATATATATATATATATATATATATATATATTTTAGTTTTTGTGTAATATAAAGAATAAAATGTGTATTATAAGAAATTTTTTTATATTTGTATCAATTTAAATATGTAACTTAACGAATAACTTCTCTTATGTTAATAGTAGTAATATATATGTATTTATACAATTGCTTTCATGAAGATGAAAAATTATTTTTCTTAAAAAATTGGCCTTTTATAAATTATATTTTAAAAGAAAATAGCAATACTTTTAAAAAAAATATTTTTATAACATATTAAAGTTTAACGATTCAATTTATCATCTAATGATTAAAATAAAAAATTTTCATATAAAAATAATAATAAAATCTTTATTATATATTCACCAAATATTTATCGTACAAGAACTATAAGTGTTATCTTATTGGAAGATGTTTCGGTGTTCCAGGATATCAAATGTTCTATTGCTTTTAACCGTTCATCTTAATCATAAAACGTTGATTTTTATAAAAAATATTTTATTATTAAAATCAATTGAAGATAAACAGTTAAAAGCACTGGAACACCTGATACTCCAAAACACCTAAATACTTTCCTATCCTATTAACTGAACTCAATTACATACATAGATCGAACTCTGTCCTCATGTATTATATATAAAGAAAAATTATTTGCATGTAAATTTTTTTTTAAACCATCTCTATTTTCGCCAGAGTGTACCTTCCATATGTTATATTAAAGTTGGAATATATGGTGGTATCAATAACGTTATGGCATTACAATATTATAATAAGTGCAAGTATGTACTAAACCTATTAATTTATTTAAGGGATATGTAATACTATTGATTATTAATTAGATTAAAAGGATTTGCTTCCATTTCCAAGTTCCAAAACGCCTACTACTTCTTTATTTGCGGTTGCGGTTCCCATGCCATGGCAAAGGAGAGTTACAAAGCTAAGCTTGAAACCATTCTTAAGTGTAGTGTCCGTACACATCTTTCTTCAGGTACCAATGTAAATGTTTGGTCATTAATTTTTTTAATGGTGTCCTAAGTTAGGTCATTATGATATCTCTTTTGTCTAATACAAAATAATTCTTCTATTTTTATGAATTAGGTCATTTTGAAAAAGGAAAAAGAACCCTTTTTTATTATTTAACTTTCATTCCTTCTAAGACATGCTTATTCACTTTTTTTTTTTTTTTGAATCTTTGATCTCTTGGGGCATGAGAAGCTAAGGAACAAGGAAGGACATATAGTTTTGTTCAAATTTCTAGGGTATTTGATCTATAAATTTTGAACATTGATATATTATCCATTTATATCTAATTTTTTAAAAATATTTTTTATTATCAATATATTCACTTTTTTTATTTTTCACTTTGAATTAATTACTTTGTTAAACAACAATTGTCTTGCTTTTATATATAACAATTTATAAGAAAAAAGGTCAGTACGTAATTTTAGTTACTAGTTTAATAATCTTATATCATACTTTTAATTATCATTTTTAAATATTATTGGCTAACTGCTAACTCTTTAACATTGTTGAAAAATTTATAAATGTTGAAAAATATAGGAATATTCTATTATTTTAATGTTAAGTTTTTTTAAATCAAACTAGCTTGGGGAGAAAACATCATGTGCACTGAAGCTGAATCTCGAGGAGATAATATAAATGGTGACACTATGTTGTCAAAGGTTGTTGGAAGTGATTATAACAACAATGAAGAGAGAATAGAAATGAGAACAAGTAATGGTGGTACTGATGAATCAGCTTCCAACAATGGTTTATTAGCATTCATTCATGGCCTTCTTTACCACTTCCATAACCTCTTCATTGCTCTTCTACCTAATCTTTCTCTCTCCGAGGTTTGTAACTTCCTCTCTCACTTTTTTTTTTTTTGTGGTTACATTCCTCTCTCACCTTTTAACAACAACTTGCAAACTATACTGCTATTAAAATTATTTCTTGCTTTATATATATATATATATATTAAAAAAATTCGAAACATTCAAGAATAATATGAATTATTCAGGTTAAGTGTGATATATCAGCTATTGTTCATACAATAATTTTTTTTTTCAAATATTATGAATAAATTAAATTTTTTTTCTTAAAAAGGCTTTGAATACAAATAAATTTTATATTCATCATGGTCTACATCATATAAATAAATTTAGTCCTCATTATTATTCATGGTCCTACAAATTCTTGATACATAATAAATTAGGAATATAGAGTATATATATATATATAGAGTATTTTTTATTAAAATAATTAAGTATATAAATTATGAATATCATGAGATGATGATTCAAATAAAAGTGACTCTATAAACACTATTAAGCCCCTAAAAGTTATTACATTAGAGTTTGTTTTTTAGCAACTTTCGGTAATTAAGCATTCTTAATTAGTTCACTAGGCCAAACCTAACTTCAGTCAATTATCTTACCAAGTGCATTCTTAATTCCTTTCTCTGTCGTTCAATTTTCATGGCATTCTCTTTTCTAATAAACATAAAATAAAGTTAGTTATAGAAATAATAGTGTTATCATCACTAGCTACTTTTTTAGTTAATTTACTTGTGATAATTATATGTCATAATGTTGTTATATAGTTTTTTTTTATAATTAAAAAGAACTTTATTGACGATGATAATAATTGCCACCATAACATTTTAGTAACAAAATATAAAACGCCTGATATTTAACTGTCAATAAATATTTTAATTGTTTTTTTTATTGTTGTTAAAGATTAAATAAATTACTACTTGAAATGAAGTTTTTTAAAAGTAACACATAAGAAATAAATGTAGCCTTTTTTCAATGTCTTTTATATTAGAGAAAATTATGTTTAAGGAAATCCCTAAAATATGAAACTCTCTTAGAAAAAGACATGAAGTGATCATTTTTGTTCAAAACTTAAACTAATAAGAAGAAGTACATAAATAATTATATGTTTCTAATAAAAATTTTACGCAATACTTTTTTTAATAAGTTTTTTTCTTTTTTAATTTGTAGAATACTGAAATTTTTTCTTTTGGAATTAACAAAAATCTAATTATAGACCTTTCAATCATAAATAATAATTCTTCCAAAAAAACATATAATAAATAATTTTGTATGATAATAACAGGAATTGGTAATTTTTAAAACTTTATCGAAAAATAAAATGATTACTTATAAAATATATATAAGACTTAACATATTGAATTGAAATAGATTAAATTAACATGAAAATAATTAGTAATGATGAAAAATTTCAAACACAATTATTGCTTGCAGGTGAAAGAAGAGTTGCAATCAATTACTAAGATTTCATTCCCCATAATAATGACTAGCCTCATGATATATTCAAGATCTGTTATCTCCATGTTGTTCTTGGGTCGCCAAGGGAAAGTGGAGTTAGCAGGAGGATCCCTAGCACTTGGTTTTGCAAACATAACCGCAAATTCAGTTCTAAAGGGTCTCACCATGGGAATGGACCCAATTTGTTGCCAAGCATATGGAGCTAAGAGATATTCACTTCTAAGCCAAACATTTTTTAGGGCAACATGTCTCCTCTTAGTTGTTGCCATGCCAATTGCAATTCTATGGCTAAACATGGGACCAATCCTTCAATTACTAGGTCAAGATCCACAAGTCACAAAAGTTGCACAAGTTTACATGGTTTTCTCAATCCCTGAGCTATTAGCACAAGCACACCTTAATCCTTTGAGGACGTTTCTTAGGACACAAGGCTTAACCACGCCGATAACGGTGGTTGCTTCTTGTGCCGCGGTTTTGCACCTACCGGTCAATTATTTCTTGGCAATACACTTGAACTTGGGAGTCAAGGGAATTGCCCTAGCAACTGGGTTGAATTCCATTAACATGATACTAGGCTTGTTGATGTATCTACTTTTCTCAAAGAAGCCATTGAAGCCTTGGGAAGGAGCTTCCTTTCTCTCAACGTTTCATGGATGGAAGCCTTTGCTAAGCTTGGCATTGCCTAGTTGCGTTTCGGTGTGCCTCGAGTGGTGGTGGTACGAAATAATGCTCTTTCTATGCGGCCTATTGCGCAACCCACAAGCCACGGTCGCAACAATGGGAATCCTGATTCAAACCCTAGGGTTTCTCTACGTGTTTCCATTTTCGCTGAGCATTGCATTGACTACCAGAATCGGTCACTCGTTAGGTGCAGGAGAACCCACGAAGGCGCGGAGCACTGCAATAATAGGTTTTTCCATAGCATTAACATTTGGAGTCATGGCATTCATTTTCTTAATGTTTGTGAGGAGAAATGTGGGTAAGCTCTTCACTAATGAGACACAAATAATTGATATGGTAATAAATGTGCTTCCAATATTAGGGTTATGTGAGATTTGCAATTGGCCTCAAACAGTTTCATGTGGGATATTATCTGGAACTGCACGCCCTCACTTAGGTGCTAGGATTAATTTGTGTGCATTTTACCTAATTGGTTTGCCGGTGGCTATTTTTGCTACATTCATACATAAATATGAATTATTAGGGTTGTGGTTTGGAATGTTAGTAGCACAGATTTCATGTCTTTGTATGATGATATACACATTAGTAAAAACTGATTGGGGGCACCAAACTAAGAGGGCAGTGGAATTATCTCAGGTAATAACTACCCAAG
>JASCZI010000020.1:198152-212535 GCA_036250425.1 Stylosanthes scabra
TTTATATCGAATAAATTTTTATATATAATTATTCATTTATCTTCTCTTAAGTGTCTATTTTAAAAATATTTTTAGTGATATTAATGATATTTTTTCGTGACAAGTGGTGTTAATAATATAATTTTTCATTTGGTGTCTCTTAAATATTTATTGTATTATCCGTAAGATAATATCAACCCATATAAATACAAAGGAAATGATAATAAAATTTGTGTTACACACACATAATTGATGGGAACAGCATATGCATAAGAAGCCAACATCATCATTGATTCGATGCAGCTGTGAATTGAAGTTGTTGAGAAAAAGTTGATTTAATTAGTAATTTAATTTCTATTAGCTCACACAATCTAGATTGTTTCTCAAACTATAGGATAGACCAACACCCTATATATAATTAATTAATAATTACTAACACTAGTAAAATCTCATAATTAATAATATGCTTCCCATATTCTTCTAGAAGTAGCTAGTGTAAGTCTTATGGAGAGGCAACATTGAGAGACAGAGAAACCTAATTCCTAGGTTGAGTTATAAGAATTTTGTTAACAAATAATATTTTATGTGCACTCAATAAAGTTTTTGAAATAATTTTTTTATTTAAAATGATTAAAAAATGATTAAGGTGCCAATATATTCAATCTATTAAAAGTATTAAAAGTTTAATTTCTTTCATTATAATAATGTAAGTGCTCTAAAGAAATATGTTGAGATGTATGCAAGCAAAATCCCTAATTATTATGTTTGAGTTCTCTAGTAATGTGATAATATAAAGAATTAGATGTCATTATTATAGCTTACAATACTCCTCCTCCCAGGCATAATATTGTGCCAAGACACAAGCATGTTAGACTTCACTTGATCTTGCAATTCTTCACAATTATTATGAAGAACCCTAAAAAATAAAATAAAATAACTAAGTAAACAATAGCCCTAAAAAGTAGATTATTAAGAGGAGAAATTTCAGAAAAAAAAAAGTACTTCCCCTTCTTTTTGCTTTCAAAGGTAATTTTCATGTATCCAAATAAATAAACCACCCAAAAAAAAAATCCATCACCAAAATCGGATCTTTTAAAGATATTGTACAAAATACATGTGTAATTTAATTTATTTTTTTGCGTATTTGTGTTTTAATGTATATTATATATATACTAGTGGTTGATTTTGGTGTGCAAATAAAATTGTTCTTATTAAATATATAATTATTTATGTTTCTACTCTTATTAATTAGTTACAATATTTTGAAATTGTGTCATGATGTAATATTGAAATTTTATGACGTAAAAATTTAGAATTCAATTCATTTCACACGAAAAAAAAATTAACACAAGACAAATAAAAATATAAAAAACTTATTCAAAAAGTTCACATAAATAAAAGAAATTGCTCTTACTTGAGGTGCACTTCAGATATATAATCATTCATTGGGTTAAATTATCATATATATATAATATAATATAATGAAAGTTAAGACTCAAATTTCAACTTTCTATTTTCTTCAATAATCAAATAATATTTACTTTTAAAGGACAAAAGGCAACTTAGTTATATCACTCTTGATAATAATATAAGACAACGTACATAACAAAGTTCTTATTCCAACTTTTACCTACAAAAGTAACAATTTCATTTTATCAAACCTAACATATATAACATTATTAAGATTATCTCTTAAAGTAAAGCCTTTATAAGGCTTTCTAATTTGTTTATCTCAACCTAATTACTTTCATTGAGACTCATTAGAAAGTGTTACCGACAAAAAATTAAACTATTAAATGATTCTATCTGAGAAGAGACCGAATATAATACTACTAAGTAAAATATTCACAAAGTGTATATAATTATTGGACTTCATCATCAACTTTCAACTTAAGGAATTAATCTAATAAATAAAAAGTTAGTGATATCACCTTAAAATAAATAAAGCTTAAACTCTATTTTACTAACATAGATTTAGTACAAGCAAATCAAATTATATATGAATGAGGACCCCTCCAACAACTCAAAGGTCGTGTCTATAATTCTAATGGCAAGCAATTCTTCCCCAGCATGCATAGCTAGCATATGCTAACGCAATGGTTGGTGGCATTAGGTATCTTCGTACGGTGGCAGTGCCTTTGCTTTAATTCCCAAGTTACATACATTAAAATTGATGGTCCCAAACCAAGACAAATTGTTTTAGCAGTTAGCTCATTAATCTTCTTAAATAAATGTTAGGTATTTTAATTCCATTTTATGTATACAGCAATTTACTAATTAGCGACAAATCTTTAAATACAATTTTGATGCACAACATATTAGTTATTGACTTGCCAGTTGTCGGGCCAAGAGATATCGTGGGAAAAAAATTCATGGTCCCAACATTAATATACCTTGATTTTTAGAGGATGCTAAATATATTCCAATTAAGCTTCTTCCCACGCATGCATTTACGGCCAAAACCATTCTTTGTAGGAATTAAAGTTGCATTCATAATTAAAGATCATCATCACTACTAGGCATCTTCAGATTAGATTAAATTAGTGAAAGGGTGTGCACTCAGATTCTGACTCAGGAATTCTAAACAAGAAGAGGAGTAGTACTTACTTAACCAAAACTATTGAGTCAAAGAGCTCTTTCAATTTGAATCTCACTTTGATGACCAATACCCATTCGTTCTCATTCTCATTCTCACTTTTTCTTTCTTCTTTCTTCTTTAATTTCTTATTAGCTTTTTCTTTTCTTCTTTTAAATTTTTTGCATCTCAAGATGGGATGGTGTCTATGTATGAATAATTGAATACCGAAATACCGAATTGATTGCAGTCTACCAAGCATCTACTTTATAATACATTATTTTTTATATATGTGCTGAAAATATTTCTTAATAATACATAAAATCTTAAATATTTTGTATGTTTGTCCTTTTTTTTTAAGAATATTAGAAATATCATCATATATCTTACCTATTTTTATTAATTTAAGTTTTTGGGACAAAGTAATTATTTCATGAGTTTAATTTTGATGCATTAATAGTGTAAAGAGTTTTAAACAGTCATCCAATCAGATTCATGCATTTATATGACTTTAGAAATAATGTGGTTGAAAATTAATTACTTTTGATGATGTGATAACACCTAATTGAATGTATCTGTAAAACTCTTTTACATTGATGATGTATAAAAATTAAATTCTTATTTCATAACAGGGAATACTGTTTAAATTTGAGATTTCAGACATTTTTATTTTATTCTTTAATATAGGAATGAATATCACTCAACCCATCAAAATGCATTCACAAATTAAAAGAGATATATTCACACTTTTGTAAGACATATTTTGTTTCCTCCTTCAACTGAATCTCAATCCTCTGACATTATATTAGTAATTTTGACAAACAAAAGTTAAAAAAAATTCGATATTTAAGATTTAGATATTAAAAAAACTACTATCTTTAATTCCTCTAAAAAATACTTCTTGAAATTCAGCCACTTGAACTTATAAAAAATAGTCCAAAACTACTCCAAAAAGAAAAAATAAAAAAAGTAGTCCAAAACTACTCCCATGCATGCATTGGGTCTAAGCAACCTAATTATATAGTGAATTTAAATATATTTGATCCAACTTTTACAACATTACTCCCACTAGATTTTCCAATTATTATGCCAACCTATACTTGGTACTTGATGAAGCATCTCATTCACTAAATAAGACTTCATAATACCGCCGTGCCAAGTTGAGCATTGAAGCCCTATGATCCATCCAATAAAAGTGTGTATATCTTATACCCTAGCTATATATCTCTCAATCTTATATTTCTACTTAATGTCACCAATTATATTTGAAGTTCCATTAATTATACAACCCTTATTATTGTAAAAATACCTGGAACCACAATTAATTGTGTGGTCCAATAAGACACCAAACAACAAACAATAATAATCAGCCTATGGGAATTTGCACGAGTGGATGATGTTGTGACACTTTAATTATTAGTGACGGGGGACTTGTTTTTTGAAAAAAAAAAAAAAGAAAAGGAGATTTTAAATTACTTTTTACCGTGGTAAAATTTAAATTTTTACAAGAGACTGCAGTAAATCTCCTTACTCGTTCCAAGTTGGCATGCCTAAAGGGGGCGGGGAGTACGTATAAGAGATTTTGACGCTTAAGTCACCAGTAGTCTAAAAAATATTAAGATTAAGATTAAAGTAAAATATTTATGAGAGATTTTGCTAAAATATTTATAATTATTGATGGACTTTATATTGGGTTATTTATGTGGATTTTAGGCCCTGTTTGATGTTGGTCCGTAATAATTTTGATCCCTCCATACATATGCTTCAATTGTGCTAGCAAAGATGCAGCATAGGTTTCTTGATTAGTTTACCTAACATTTCACTTTTTTCTTAATATATACAACTAGTGAACTCCATCATTTCTCCCCTAATTAATTGAATCAAAATTCTACTCTTTATGTTAGGCATTTGCTTGAGTAGAAGGGAACCAAAAGCATGTTTGTCCTACATTTGTTTTTGTTACTTCATATAATTGAATGATTTTCATTGGCAAATCATAATCAATTGGAATCTAATTAATTAGTAAAGGCACTTTGTTGAGCTACTTTGTTAGTGTATCAGATATATTGTAAATGTTAAAGATATAAATATTTAGGTTTTATCAAAAATATCAGAGATATATTATTTACGTGTCTCCTTCTATCAATTTAGACTTTCAAGAGAAATAATATTATAATATGGACTATATTAAAACTTCTATGATCGAAATGTCTAGAGTTTGAGAGAAAAAATAAAAAAAAAATGACGAAAACCAATGAAAAAAATTAATGCATGAAAGATTATTTTAGAGATATAATCATTTGTATGATTTTTTTGTATTAATTTAAGCTTATAAGAAAAAGTAATATCATGATAAAAATTTCCAAAGTTTGAAGTATACTATCTCAAAAAGAAAGATCTTTAGTATGTCATGAATGTTTTCAACTTTTAGATAAATTTACATAAATAATTACCTATCTACGTCATCTCTTGCGCAAGAATTTTTTATTTTTATTTTTATTTTTTAAGGTGTGAATTATATATTGTGCATAAAAATCCTATTTTTTAAAACTTTTTTTATACTTAAATTTTTTTATCACATGAGCTCCATGCCATGAACCTATTTTCTCGATTAAAAATTCAATGTGAATTGTAAGTCCATAATAAATTATGTTTGGGATAAGTAAATAGTACCGAATCCATTTTATATTTATCAAATAGCTTAATTTAACCAAAAGTCATAAATATATAGATTTGTTTTAATACATTGTCAGTCTAAAAAAATCTTTCTATATATAATACATATATTTAATTACATCACCCAAAAAATACATCAACAAACAAATGTTTTTTACTGAATAATAATAAAAAATATGATCTTTACAATTTAATAAATACATCAACTTTTCTTTATATATATATATATATATATTATAAAAAATTTTCAGGTGCTCTAGAGTATACGATAATCCAATAATTTTAGTCGTTAATTTTAATTATAAAATAATTTTAAAATATATATAAATTAAAATAAATGATTAAACACTGTAAATCATGAAGCACCTGACATGTTTCGTATACTATATAAAAATACAACACATGGAATAAACAATAAACAAAAATTTATTGTGTCATTCATGATGTTAATACCCACTCTTGTCTCATGACATACATAATATATATCTTACTATAGCTTTTGACAGCATATATAAGACTATAATTTCGCATTCTCGTACATAATTAACTTTCTATATGAGATGGTATAATATTTAATTCAAAAGAAGATAAAAGTGCACAAATAATGGACTACTCTTTAAATAAAATAAAAGAGATGAGCACGAACTATATGTCCTTTTCTTTTAATTTAGTTTATATAATGTATTCATGTGATTTCAATGGAACAACCAACATTGAAGTGCAGAAGTGGAAATATTCCTATTACTCAAAACTGAAAGCTTGCATGGAAAGTATGTATTTAAGGTGCAGCAAGAAGGAACAATAAGAGACACATCTTATGCCTTTTTAAGGTTCTTTTTTAGAGAGAATAGTGGTCACTTTTAATGGTGGATCTTTTTTAAGAAAAATACATATATTTTTTATTTAATTTTTTTTGGGTGTCTAAATTCATAATTCTTTATTAATTTGAAAAAAGAAAATTAAAGAAACCATTTTCCCCCTATACACAATCTTTTTACCCTTTCTAGCTACCACCACTCAGTTGACAGGTCAAGATCGGCAACAAACCAGGTTTAGTGGCCAAGATTGTGCAAAGAAATTTATATATTATCAACTTTATAATTCAATTTGTCTTTGATCTGTCAGGTTAGTTGTTGGTATATATATAATTTTTTTAAAAAAAAAATTTGGTCCAAAAAGGGATCAATAAAAATATAATATTTTAAAACACTAGCTAAAATCCAAAATAAAGTATCAGTACCCCTATTTAATCTAACATAAAAAAAAATAAATAAATAAAAAAGTGTCAGCAGATCTTTAATTTAAGCAGGATTTATTATTAGCGTCTTGCATTCAAGCCAGCTGATGAATTAATATACATACAGTTTTTTATTTCACAAAACTAAGAAACTAGTAACTAACTAATAAGCATTTAGAAGTGGATCTTTATTTTGTGGGAGGACAAGGAACTGTCACTAATATCCTAGCCCTTAAATAAATAGAAGATAGATTTACCACAAGAAAATGAACGATGATTTTGTTGGTTACATGTCAATATATAATTAATTTACATGATGTTTTGCTTAAGGCATTGTGTAATTTTTACCATTTAGGATTTACGATTTTATTTGTTATTGTTTGATAGACGAAAATCACTCGACCTATCAAAACGTGTCTATAATGAAGATATATATGTTCTCATATTTGTAGGGCATGTTTCGTTCCTTCTTAATGTAAAGTCTTTCATTAGTTGATGACAGGAACGAAACATGTCTTATGAAAATATGGATATCCTTTTCTTGTAGATAGGATTTGATGGATTGAGTAGTTTCTGTCGCTCAATTAATAACAAAACTATGAATTTAAAGTATTAGGACAATATTCTCAAGTGAAATGGAATGGCCGTTATGGTATAAAAAGCAAGTATTTGGATCAATGTACTAAGGAGGACAATGATTCCATTAGGAGGTAAAATGCAAAGTCCTATATTAGTTAGCGCCGCCTATACAGGTGCGGGCAAACGGTTTAGCGGCGGTTTTCAAAATCGCTGGAACAACCGCGCAGCAAACCGGTTTATTGTTTAGCGGCGATTTTTTAAAACCCACCACCTTTTAAAAACTTTTATTTCTTATTTAACTGCGCTCCTCCACAGTACACCGGCGGTGTTACACACTAGGAGACTCCCTCTTTTGATAATTAATTGTAATAATTACGTGAGTGAGATTTGAACCCGGGAGATAAGGGTCCAAATTCCTTCCACATGCATGTCTTCCACCAAGCCAACACAACATTCGATATATATAACGCTATACTAATTATTTATATGAAAGTCTCTATAATATTCATATTGTACATTGTTTTGAATGATTTAAATTAAATTATTGATATTTTTATTAAGAGGTCTAATTAATCTATGATTTATATTTTATTTATTATTTATAAAAAAAATTGTTAACTCTAAAAATTAAAGTTCAATACTTTTTAATTAATTAGATTTGCGCCATGTGAAATATTATTTTTATCATTTATATTAATTATTTAATTTTAAATATTAAGTTGCATGCGATTGTGTAGTATATTTTTTGCATGATTTAAATTTTCTTAAAAATAATAATTTTTTTAAATAAAAAATTAATTCATAAAGTGTTTTAAAATAACTAATCATGCTAATAGAAAAAATATTATTAATGTGTAAATATATATTATGAAAATTATAAATTAGACACTTAAATAAATAAAGTTATTAGAAAATAATAGCCATAAAAAAATACGTTTAGTGGCGGTTATTTCAAAACCGCCGCTAAATACCATATATAATTCTGATAGTACGTGTTCTTTTAGCGGCGGTTTACTAAACCTCATGAAAACATTTGCCGCTAAATCCCAGGAAAACTAAAACCAACGTGCCTTTTTAGCGGCGGTTTTGAGAAAACCGCCTCTAAACACAATTATTTGCCTGATTAGTGGCGGTTGTATAAAACCGCTGCTAAATAACCGTCGGAAACAACCATATATGTTGTAGTGTTTAATTTGGATGTATTTTGGTATGTTAAATAGCTTTCGTCCCTAATTCAATAATAAAAGCGTTCATCAATAACAAAATCACAAGACTCGGAAGGCTAGACATACAATCTTCTCAAGTGATGAGTAGGTTGAAATGTTACATTAAATCTATAGATAGAATATAGTAGGATTTTGGAGAGATTTTATACACGTGAATAGAATTAGGATATAACTTAAATCCTATCATATTGCTCATTAATTAATTACAAGAGTTGTAACTTACATTACATAGGTGTCAACACTTTGAGTCAATTTAGATAACTAACATAACAAATTAAAATAATATACATTGTAACTAACTAAACCAAAATTCTGTTTTTCTATCTATTATTTCCTAATTCTATACAATTGTTAACATTGTATAACAATTTATTATTCTAAAAACTTAAGTTGGTAAATGCTAATACATGAATAATTTTATACCTTACGATAATGTAGCGAATTCAACATGGCCCCCAAAACCAACCTTTTAGGTTTAGGGGGAGCTCACAATTAACAAGGGGATAATAATATACTTCACTAAATCAATTCTTTTCAGTTTTCTTTCTGTAAATAGTAGAAAATTAATAAGTATAAAATAGATAATGAATTATTAAGATATAATTATCATCTCACTCACTAACATGAAAATGACCATGTATTAAGAGGGTGGAAAGCATACATTGTATTATTATAATAAAATATACTAAATATATGTATTAGTTTAAATTCATGTTTATCTTTCATATCGTATAGCATTATTATTTTACATGTTAATGAGTAACAAGAAAAGTTGTTGATGTGTAAATTAGATCAAACTAAGGTAGATGTCATAATGTGCTTCTACTTTGCAACATATGATGGCAGTTCTAACATTGTCCTCTGCTAATATAATAGCCTAAGATAGTTATATTACTAATTAATTATTATATTATGTATAAGAACCCTTCTTAAATTGTAGCAAGCATTGATCACATCTACCAAGCTAGAACAATGCTTTTGCCAAGTTGACATTAAATATGGAAAACCCACCTCATTATGCAGGGAATAATGCTGCTTCTGATCATGTCCTTTTCATATATTTCTTATTTTATTTTATTTTTTTTTATCATATCTGATTCATTTTTTCAACCTTTTCTCAATCACACTTTTTATTTTAGCACAAATTTTAGGAGGTTGCTTTTTGTTTTAAAAACTGTGCATTTGTGAATTGGCTTCAAATAATTGTGGTAGAGTAGTAGAAATGTGTGTAAAGATTAAAATAAAAAAGAGATGATTCCTTCAATATATATTAAAAACATTTTATTGCATTGAAGAATATGTGTTGTCATTTTTAAGAATATTCTATATTTATACCTTTATTATTATATAGCAACATTTTATAGGATTTTATTTGACCAAAATTTTATTGTATTAAAATTTATATACACTTAATTAACAATTCGACTCTAATATTTCTAACTAGTATACTAGGAGAAATTGTTGACTTTATTTAAGAAATTGTTAAAAATATAACAATTAATATATCTATTTTTAGAATTTGATTCTTATTAATTTTGAAAAAATAGTATAATATAAATAAAATTCACACTATTCAAAAGAAACTCTTACAACATGTTAAAATCATGTGTTTATATAATCCTTTGTCAATCACTACAGATTCTCACTATAAATTTTGGCTTAAATAGTATCCAATACAGGATATTATGATAAGACCATCTATTCAAATTCTCTAATTCTATACAGCAGACATGCTATTATTTTTTGCTTAATATCAAGGTTAAGAGAGTCGGACCGATCATTGAACCGGTGGAATGATTGATTTAAGGGTTTAAAGTTCAGCCGAGCTCGAATCATAATCGGATCGGTTTACCTAAATATATAATAAAATAATTTAAAATTATTTAAAGTATAATATTATTAATTTTTTTAAAAAAACCGGTCTGAATTTATTAGTTTATCGGCTTTCAATGAATTTGACCGATCTTCTGTCAATCGATTTTCATCCATGAACCAGATCGAATAATGACCGGTTTTTAATTTTCCGATCGAACCGACTGTTCTGGTAATTGCTTAATATATAATAAAAGCATGACCCAAACTATAAGACTAGAATTAACATTTTCTTAAAAGGAAAAAAAAATCAAATTATTCAACCTAAATATTAGGGTTTGTCAAAAAAATAGTCATTCATATATTTCTTTTTATATCATGCTTGTAATAATTAATTCTTGTAAATTATTTAACCTAAAAATTATAAGACACAAGATTATAAATCCTTGTAAATTTCATATCATGCTTATAAGACACAAGATTATATATTATTAGGTGAAAGTATATAAATGATGGAGAAAAATGAAGCAAACACTATAAAGTTGGAAAGGTGTTGGTATCAATGGCTTTATGGAATTACAATATAAATTAAGCACAAGTATAAAGTAATCACAAGGGTTTGAGAGAAATGCAGTAGTATTATTGATTAATTTAGAATTCAAAGGGTTTGCATTGTTCCCAACTCCCAAAACTCCTCTGGGCAATACCGAACTTCTTTTAATTTGCAGTTGCACTCATGCCATTGCCAAGAATAGTTGCAAAGCTTAACAACATTCTTCAGTGTCCGTACACTACTTTCTACAGGTACCAAGATTTTGGTCTCTCTCTTTATTTTTATTTTTATTTTTTTCAGTTTTTCCCCTCTCTTGAAGTTAACCCTTTTCCACTTCCTTTATTTGTATGCACTCAATGATATATACAAATAAAATAATAAAACATAAATGTTGGTTTTATTCACCCCTTTTAAGAGTTAAGCTATGTTAATTAATTATTTAATTTAATTTTCTCATTGTACTATTCTCTTGGGGTTTGAAAAGGATGACTGTGTTTTTTTTTCTTTTTTTATGATTTTTATTATTACTATTTTTAATATAAAGAATTATATTATCCATTTATGAATTTGTTTCTAAATATACTATGTTGTACTTTTTTTTAAGGTTGTTTCTAAATATTCCAATTTTGAGAACATCATGTGCACTGGTGCTGAATCTCGAGGAAATATAAATGGAGATCCTATGGTTCCATCAAAGGTTGTTGAAATAGATTACAATGAAGAGAGAATAATGAGAACAAGAGAAGGTGGTAATAATGAAGGAGCATCCAACAATGGCTTATTGGCTTTCATTCATGACCTTCTTTGCCATTTCCATAATCATCTATTTGCTCTTCTCCCCAACCTTTCTTTCTCCGAGGTTCGTAACTTTCTCTCTGTATAATATTTCATATTTCTATGACGACTTTTAAATATGATAAATAATTTAATATATTTAATTAAATTTTTTAATATAATATTTATATATCTAATATCTTAATTAGCATTTTTAACTGGGTAAAAATATTTTCGCATAAATAGTTACGGATATTTATATATATATTACCCTCTCACTTGCATGAGTGATCTTGCAAAACTAATTCTACTTATTTGTTTGAAGGTCCAAACATTTAAGAGTAATGATATTATATGGCATGTAAATTTTTTAAACAACATTTTTATATTTAGTTTTTTGTTTTAATTGTTTTATTAATATATTAGAATTAAGATTAGATGAGCTAATTTAACCCCAAAAACTAGCTCATGGGATAAAAAATGTTTCACATTTATAAGCATTCAAGAGTCCTTATTCATCGTAGATGTGAAATTTGTAATATAATATATGCGATGATGATGAGATTATATTTTGCTTTTAATTATTATTGATACATATATAACCTTTTAAGTGTCAACGTGTGTGTTGGTAGACGGCTTTGTCACGTATGTTATTATGCTTATTTGGAATTATTTGGACTGTTATATATGGGTGGAATTTTAAGAAACTATCCATATTTAGTAGGCATTTACATGAAATAGTTCAATTTTATATCATGATCATGTAAAACATTTTATATGTTATTTTGAATAATCATTTAAGAGTTGATATAAAAAATAATTATTTTTATTAATACGGTGTCATGTAATTATTAGACATACATGTGAGGCTAACTACAATAATAATATATTAAAATTAAATTTTTGCATGAACACAGAAGATATATGTTTTTGTGTTGAAAAATTAAATGGTATGAAATTTTCACTTGAAACAAACAATTATTCTCAAAACTTCAACAAAACCATTTGTTAGAGTTAATCTTTGTTTTTGAGTAAATTTTTATGAAGTACTTTTTATTTGCTTAGCACCGAAACTTTTTCAACAAAAACCGGTTATAAAACTATATTATTTTTTTTTAAAAAGGTTGGTTTTATTAACGGCTCCTCAAGGCGGCAAAATGGTATATTATAAAATGAATAAATTTATGTGTACCATTGTACACACCTGTACATCTGCACAGAAATTTATGTGCTAATGTTTAATTTTTTCGTATTACTAACTAAATGGTGTGTACATGTGTATATAATGGTACATTTAGTATTACCTTTTTTCAAAAACTCAAATTGATAAAAAAAAAAATTCGATTACAAATTGATTATATCACTAATAATTATATTTATATTTGGTCATTGGCCACAATTTCAATCTGTTTGAATTAGGATTTCCTGAAAAACATCTCTATATAATGTTAGGATTTTAATTTTGTTAATTGGTTAGGTTTTCATTTTGAACAAGATTTATGTATCTATCTATCACCTCTAACTTAGAATTATGTGAGTAATTCTCCTTAAGACAACTTAACAACAAAAAATTCTAGCCTTAAAATCCTTTTTTTTTTACAAATCAACGTGAAATTTAACTAAGACTTTTTATTATAACTTTTAGACACTTTCTTTTATCCCATTTGAGAAAATGCAACATTTTGGAAACCGTTTTGGCGAATTTAACTTAGTTAAAGTTAACAGATTTTACATACCGATCCTCTATTACAAAAAAAAACAAAATAAAATAAAATAAAAAAACTATATAACATGAAATTTGATCTGATCTACATAGTTGATGAGGATAGTAGTGCTCATACTTGGTCCTACTAATTCGTGATAAATATATCGGAGACATTGGTTTTGATATTATAAAATAATTTATAAATATCATCATGATGTTCAAAATGGTCTCTTTAAAGCCTAGCCTCAATTCTTTTTAGAAAACCCTACCTAGAAGGTGCATTATTTTGTCTCCAATCTTATTGGTTCACACGTTCGTATTATATTAAATTTGGAGGAAAAAAATCAAATTATTAATTAGTCAATATAAACTTTGAATGTAGTTTCTAAATTTTTAAATGGCTGTTGGTTAAATCTTTTGTTCCTAACAAAATTGTTATGAAATTATGCTACATTTTAAGTTTTAACAGCAACTTGCCCTAATAAATTTAGCTACGGCATTAGTTTTCTTTAGTTTATTATTATTTTATCCTTTTTAATTTCCTCCTATATCATTATTAATAATAATATTTGAGAAATGAAAATATTAAGCTCCTAAAAGTTATGACAGTAGATTTTCCTTTTTGCAACTTTAAGTAAACTTTTTTTAATTAACTAGACCAAAACCTAACCTAAATCAATTATCTCACCACGTGCATTGATCCTCACTCAACCTGGCCATCTCACACTTTCACAAATTCTCTTTGCCAAACATAGCATACAATGTTAAAGTCTCTTGGTTTTTGTTCTTTCTTTTTTTTTTCATGAAATATGCTATGTTATGTAATTGAACAACGCTCTGTTTTTTTTTTTTTATATTTTGAACAAATATATTATTACATTAATTTTTTAGTATATAAAAAGTATAATAATAATTTTTATTGACATGAAATTTTTAAAAGATGATCTTAAATATATAAACTTCTCTAATCCATCTATCGATTGCTTTTTTTTTAATATAATATTTATTTAAGTTGACACCCATATAATTGAGACGGATTTGTAATTATATACAAAGCCTAACATATAGTGTTAGTAAGTAGTGATGATTCAACAAGCCCTGCTATTAGCTATATTAATATAATATAAAGAAGTTTTTTTTTTTACACTACTTTATGAACTTCTTAATCGATTGTGGGGAGCAAGACCTAATTAAACTTCGGTTAATTAAATGAAATACATACGGATAGAGAACTGTCATGAACTATCACGATATCACATTCCCCCCC
>JASCZI010000020.1:212628-224497 GCA_036250425.1 Stylosanthes scabra
AAATGTCTCATAACATACCATAAAATTAATCCTTCTAAAGAAGTTTAAGTTAAATTGTAGTGATGAAACATAATTTAATTTTTTTTTGGTTTCTCACGCTATTCCCCAACTCAGCAAGTCGAATACTAATTTGTCGCAGATCTCTAATTTTCATTTAAGAATTTGTCATTGACCAATGGATTACTGCATATATAAAGCGGCATTCGAACCCTGACACTTGCTTCTTAAGCGGATTAGTGAGCTGATGCTAGATCGACCCAAGTCGGTTAAGGAAGATAATTTATTGAAACTTGTATAGACCAAAATATTTTTTAAACTATATAGTAGAACATTTCGTACTTTTTAGAAGAAAAATTTAACCTAGAAATTTTCATTATATTATGACACATGAAAATTCAAGTGAGAACCTAACTTTTTTCATGTGAATGTCGTTTGGGGGTTAGGGAAATCTGTGCACATTGTGTTTCTTCTTTTTTTTCTTTTTTGGTACAAAACGAGTACTTTATTATTACTTTCATCCCTCACCTCATTCACTTTCCGTAACATCTTTATCTATTTATTTATATTGTCTTAGAACTTCATAATTATTGCTTTGCTTGGTGGTTTTGCCCAGATATTGTAGAGTATTACCCTTGTTAGAAGCCCAAAAAAGAATATATAACTCTGCTTTCAATCAACAATATATATAGCTGATTAGTTTAATTAGTTTGCTAGAAGAGTTTCAAAGTAGTTACGAAAAAAATTCAAATAAAATCTCATGAATATTAACATTAATTTATAATTTTAGTATTTAAAATTTAGAATTTAAATTGAAGTAAATATTTTGAATTTTAAGATTATAATTAATTTAAAGTTGATTTAGATTTTATAATTATTTGTGCAATTCTATTCTCACCGTTGTTATATGTTGGCAGAATAACCCTAAAGAATACTCAAATATATAATCACACATCAACAATTCTAAATGTATACATATGTTTCTAATCAAATTCAATTAATTAGTCGTTAATTTCTATGTCAAATAAAATATTATTTTGGTGTCAAATAACACAAAATACATCGCACCGAAATGAACTTCTATTTAATATCGAAATAGTCTTCTATTGGATATAGAAATAAATGATTTGGTTAAACTTAATTGACCAAAATAAATATACAAAAAGCATTACTGATTTCATAAATACTAAAAATTAAAAGCACATATTTAGTAATTTGAAATTTAATTTGGAATAAGATTTAGAATTCTGTGTTGTTGACAAAATGTGAAATTCAATTACATGTAGGTGAAAGAAGAGTTGAAATCAATTGGTAAGATTTCATGCCCCATAATAATGACAAGCCTTATGATGTATTCAAGATCTGCAATCTCATTGTTGTTCTTGGGTCGCCAAGGGAAAGTGGAGTTAGCAGGAGGATCCCTAGCACTTGGTTTTGCAAACATAACCGCAAATTCAGTTCTAAAGGGTCTCACCATGGGAATGGACCCAATTTGTTGCCAAGCATATGGAGCTAAGAGATATTCACTTCTAAGCCAAACATTTTTTAGGGCAACATGTCTCCTCTTAGTTGTTGCCATGCCAATTGCAATTCTATGGCTAAACATGGGACCAATCCTTCAATTACTAGGTCAAGATCCACAAGTCACAAAAGTTGCACAAGTTTACATGGTTTTCTCAATCCCTGAGCTACTAGCACAAGCACACCTTAATCCTTTGAGAACTTTTCTTAGGACACAAGGTTTAACCACGCCGATAACCGCCGTTGCTTCTATTGCGGCGGTTTTGCACCTGCCAATCAATTATTTCTTGGCTATACACTTGAACTTGGGAGTCAAGGGAATTGCCCTGGCCACCGGATTGAACTCCATTAACATGATACTAGGAATGTTGCTCTATCTCGTCTTCTCGGATAAACCATTGAAGCCATGGCAAGAAGCTTCGGTTTCCTCCGCGTTTGGCGGGTGGAAACCGTTGCTAGCCTTGGCAGTTCCTAGTTGCATCTCTGTTTGCTTGGAATGGTGGTGGTATGAAATTATGCTCTTTCTTTGCGGCCTATTGAGTAATCCACAAGCTACGGTGGGAACAATGGGAATCCTAATTCAAACACTCGGATTACTTTACGTGTTTCCATTTTCGCTAAGCATTGCACTAACTACCAGAATCGGCCACTCGTTAGGAGCAGGACAACCCAGAAAAGCGCAAAACACCGCGATAATCGGGTTTACCATAGCCCTAATTTCTAGCCTCATAGCCTTCATTTTGCTGATGCTTGTGAGAAGAAATTGGGGGAAGCTCTTTACTCAAGAGACACAAATCATTGAGATGCTAATAGATGTTCTTCCAATACTAGGGTTGTGTGAGATTTGCAATTGGCCTCAAACAGTTTCATGTGGGATATTATCTGGGACTGCAAGACCTTACTTAGGTGCTAGGATTAATTTGTGTGCATTCTACCTAATTGGTTTGCCAGTGGCTATTTTTGCAACATTTGTGCACAGATTTGAATTGGTAGGGTTATGGTCTGGAATGTTGGCAGCACAAATTTCATGTCTTTGTATGATGATATATGCATTGGTTAGAACAGATTGGGGCCAACAAACTAAGAGGGCAGTGGAGTTATCATCTCAAATAACTACTATTGCTGCTGATGAGGACACAATTACAACTAGTGTAAATGATGATGAGGAAAGTGGGTTACTTATTATTAATTCTGATGATCTATGAGATACTAATAATTACTACTAGAATTATTCAATTGATCTACTTCAATTTTTCTTTGATGAATGAGTTAATTATTATTCTTTTATATATATATAGTACACTTTCATATTTATTATAAGCTATAGGTATGTATATATTATTCAACGTTTTTTTTCTTCTTAATTCATTATTATATTCTTTTATATACACTATATCTATGATGGTATGATGGTATTGTTGGAATTCTTTGATTCCTAAACCCTAAACCATCCATGTCAAATCATTAAGAAAAGATAACTGAATGCGAAAGCGTACCTGAATACATATATGTGATTCTTGATCTAGATTTGTTGTTCCTAATTTTATTGGTGGTTCTTTGATCTTCCTCAACCATAGTCTTTTGTATGTTACTGATAGGGCTGAATAGCAACTCTCTGATGGAGAAGGGTTGTAAATGGCGGCTAGGTATGTTGGGGACCAAAACCCTGAAGTTCTATTTATACTGAGCTATTAGCACCCATTAAGCCCTGAACGCCTAAGTAAAATAGATAGTATTGGTTTTATTTCTCAGTAGGCCCAAACCGATAAGTAATCTTGACTTATTCCTTTTATTATTTAAACCAATAATGAGACCACTTTATGTAAGTCAAAATTAAAATAGCTAATAAGATTATACTTAATTATATATATGTATATAGCCCACAAAATAGATTAAGAAAATAGAATTTTCCAACAATCTCCCTGTAACACCCCAATTTTCAACACTGTGCACAGCGCCTACGATTGGAATGCCACATTTCCTAACCTAAAAATTTCTAAAACTCTACCATATTATTACATAGCAGCCTGTCGTGAAAAGCGTTAGCGCATCAAACAATATAGTCAAGCAATATTATTATAACGATTCCTTCATAAATGGAGGAATCCCAAGATAATATACATATATAGCACATAAGACAATACTCTTCTTACAAACTCTAGACACCAGACTGTGATGGATTCTCCCGGCCTGACCTCATATACACAGGTCTCCTAAGCTAGGACTCGGGACTAGGGAGGAAACTAAACAACAACCCTAACAAGACCTAAGCCTCTATTGTTCTAACAAGCGAGGCACTCTAAGAACTCGGACTCGACGACTGAGACTGCCAAACTCCGGACAGATTGTAGCTCGAACCATCACGACTAGCGGACTGTCGGTCGGCTGCCTCCACTGGCTCATCAGGAACAGAAGCTTGACTGCTACGAAGAGAAGAAGGCTCAGGAGCACGTCCCAGCTCTTCGACATAATGTTGGAAATCCTCTTCTGCGTCTATATCCATTGGCAGAGAAGGGGTAGCAGGAACCCTATCTTCAGGATTTCTCGCTTCCTCCGGATACTCTTCTCCCATTTCCGGATATTCCTCACTAGACTCTCCTTTCTCAGAGGGATCCATCCCTCCAATCTCCTTTTCATCATCGGCATCGCACATCCAGCCTTCGGAAGGCGGAATGAGTTGGCGGAATGAGTTCCCAACTCCTCGGCTTCGTTACCGAACTACTAGCCGTATCACGGCGGAAGGAACGAGTTCCCTTGACGGACGACGTGGAACGTTCTCGTTGGGCTACCGGCATTGTCCTCGGAGAGTAATGCAGCGAATGACGTCTAGACGGACGTTGTCTCTCAGCAGATGACTTCTCGTTCTTGGAAGCACTAAGAATCTTATCAGCCATCAACGCCTCGATCGGAATCTCGTATGAGCGATACGCTATGGAGAGGATGAACAAAAGACTCGTCATCGAAATGATAACGCCTAATCTTGAAGGTTCCCAGCTCAGCATCAGATTTCATATCGTGATTCTCAAACTTCTCGCGTTTCTCGTACTCGTAATAGATCACGCCACTTCCCATCTACGCGTGGGTTAAAGAAAGAAAACGGGGTTGAGAACCTATCGTTCCCAGTTGACTCCTAGGTCAACTACTCTATCCTAGGGTCTCACGTCACGTAGGTAGAGTAACAGATGGCAGCATAGCGTAAGCGAAGCAGATAGCAATAGCAGAGCAGATAACGAAGCAGATTCATAGACTCAAGAAAGATGACACGGACAGACACTCAAGGTAAAACAAGCAAACAAACAAGCAAGCAAACAGGCAAAGCAGACAAGACAAGCAAGCAATAAAGTGCGGTAAACACACACAATCAAATGCGCAAACAAGTATGATGCATGCGTGGTCCTAAATGCAGGCCATGAGCTCATGCGTCGGTTTACTTCCCGCACCTGACGATTACTTAGGATCAAGCCCAAGTATGGTTCACCACTATCGAATGTCGTGGACTTTGGCTCGTCCAAAGCGGCCATATTCCGTTGGCTAGAACATGTAGCACACCCAAGTTCCTTTGGCTAGAACTGGTGGCACAGTGTACCCTCGATACTCTCAATAATCATGGTGAGGATCCCGTCCCCAGCAAGCTCTATAAAGCAAGAAAACCGCATCGACAGGAGAACAGGATGATCATTACAGCTTCTCAGGTAGCTAGCCCTTCAGCTTTCATTCTCAGGCAAGCAGGATAACACCCAGCCCTTGCAGCCCATATCACTTAGTCAAGCGGGACGACACCCAGCCCTTGCATTGCATTGCTCTAGCTTTTGCTTCAGCCTCATAGCATAGCACAGCTCTGAGCGTTCACCGGTTCATTCTAGAGAACCGTTAGCCGGAATAGCATTTTGTAGCCGGATTAGCCTTCGGTCTACATGACTTAGTTGAACCAACCGGTCTGACAGTGACACAAGTCCGATAGGACCGATACTTGGTCGGTTGCCTTTCCGATCCATTTCAAGGGATTAAACCGGTCCAGAACCATGAACTATTCCCAAGAAAGAAACCCGGTTCGATCGCCGTGTCCCATACCATCGTCGACCAAACCGAATCGGTGTCAACCGTCACATCTAGGTTACTCACTCAAGTTTGGGGCTTTCTCATTACGTAGCGTATTTTCACACAAGGCTCTATTATTTTCTTGAGGCTTTTACTTCTCAACTTCATATGATTCAATTATGAGAGTCTATCGTAGCTAAGTGATTAACAGCTTATGATTATCATTCTTCGTGGCTTTTATTAACTTAAAATCTTTGCACTTAGCTTATATTACTAGTAGCTTATGATCATAATTCTCTTAGACTCTTTTCAAAGGCTTATCTTTATAGATAGATATAAATATATTTTATTCAGATATATTTATCATTCCTTAGTACTCGGCTTATTAACCATATCAAAATACTTTAGCTTTTACTTTTATAGTAGGATACTTATTACACTCAAAATAAGTCTGTCACTCTCCGCTTATATATATATATATATATACTTACTTACATATAATATTAATTTCCAAAGACCATTTTTATATCATAAATACTTTAATTATATTTTCTCCAAAGATATGTTTATTATCTTAAACCATTATCTTTTATTATGTGTTATCACTTTCATTAGCATTATTATCTTTTATTTATCCTCTTATAAGCTTCTCACTGAAATTATCATCACTTTTAATTATTGGCTAGCTCCAATACTAGCCGTTCTCTTGGATATTTTTATTTAGCTTATATATATATATATCCCAACATCTCATTTTATATTTATAAAACACATTTCTTTAGAGAAGTTCCAGAATCAAACACTTTTAATTAAATCCCTTTTTCGACCTTAGTGTTATTTTCCCGAAAAACCGAAATAATACTAGTTTACTAAAACTCGCATAGAAACTTCATTTCAAATCCTTTTTGACTCAAACCAAAGCCATTATCCTTTAAAAATTTATTTTACCCACTGTAAAAACAGTTTTGCCATATATTAAATTTAAATGACAACTCTGCCCTTACCATTCTTCCTTAAAAACCGAAATGCACTAGTTTACGAAAATATTTATAACTTTTTCGTTTCAAAACCTATGAAGGTCAAACCAGTTGCATTTTGACACTAACACATCCCTTTAACTCCAGTAAAAACAGTTTTGACAAAAGACAACTTTGAAATGACGAAACTGCCCTTGGACCCTTGTACCCGTTTCGGTTTTCAACTAGTCTAGGTAGTTAATTTATTTACCTAAGTTAACTTTATTATTTTATTCTCAAATTCTATATTTAAGTTCATTAGGCACATACTAAGTCCCCATAAAAACAATTTTGAAAACAACTTTTATTAAATGACACTTTTACCCTTTTTACCCCAAAACTAGTAAAAATACTTTAAGCCACTTTAAAGCTTATTTCTTTTTACTTCCGAGGCCAAAACCACTTCAAACATATCTATTTAAACACTTTAATTCTGGAAATTTTATAAAACACATTTAATTACCATTTTACCCTTAGCTTTAAAACTTATTTCTTTTCACTTTAAGTTATTAATCTTTTAGAACCGATTTATATATACTTTAGTAAATCTTTTAATTTATTATTTTTGCCCAAACTTGAGGAAACCCTCGGCCATTTAGCACAAATATAGCAAGCACAAAATTTTGATTACCATAGCTCTTTCATTAAGCACATGGCCGAATGGCCTTTTAGCATTTCAAGCCACTTTTGGCAAACCTAAGCACAATATATCAAGCAATCAAGCATAGCAATGCATCATCATATATCAAGTCATTCAAGCAAGCATATCACACATGTTTTCAAGCAAAGCTTCAAGCTTTCAAGCATAGCATCACATATTCATTTCAAAACTTTAATCTTTACCGATCTTTTTAGCATATAAGTCATTTTCAAGCATCTTTATGACCCAAAACAAAATCTAAGGACCCTAACCCCCTTACCTCTTGTAGATCCCGTGTAATAGCCAAAGAATGGACACCAAAAGCCCCTTGAAGCTGCGGTTGAGCTAGGGTTTTCTCGAGCTCAATACCTAAACAAAATATATGGCCAAAAAATGAAAACTTTATGTGAGTGTGGGCTCTCTAGGATCAGAAACTAGAATGGTGTTGTACTTACCTTTACTAAACCAACGAAAATGAAGGTAGAAAGGAGTGATGAAGCTACGGACAAGAGCTTGGAAGGAGCAAGCTTGTTGTTGAAGAAAAGCCTTGGAGATGTGATGATGGTGTATTCGGGTATGGTGAGAAGAATGAGTAGGAGCTTGTTCTTGCTATTTCTAATATGATAGTGTTGAAGAGGAAGATGAGAGAAGAAGATTGATGTATGATATGATGGTGTTTGTATGAGAATCTAGACTTTGATATTCATCATGTTCATATGAACATTCAAGGTGTTCTTGCTAAAAGGTGGTGTTTGATCTTTAAAAGAAGGAGAGAGAATGTGTTTTTGGTGTTTTTATGTGTAAGAAATCTGAAATGAATGATGAATATAGAGAGAGAGAGTTTCGAAAGTTTAGAGAGAGGTTAGAGAATTTTTGGAGTTGTTTTTGGTATAGTTTTTGGATGAGAGATTAAGTGAATGGTAAATGAGGTTAAGTGTGGTTAAGTGTATAATTAAAAATTGAGTATGAGGCTAAGAAAGGGAGAGAAAGCTACGGTCATGGAGGGAAAAGGTGGGCATCTCATTTTTGTTGTATTTTTGTTATGAAGAGTGTAGTTAATTTTGTGAGGTAATGGTAAAATAAAAATGATATAATAAGGTAAAGGTGGTAAATAAATATTATAATATGAATAAAGGTGGTATAGAAAGAATAAATGAGAAGCTTTTGCATGTTCCTAAGCCATGCAACCAATGAGAGAGAAGCCTTTTCAAAAAGGTGTCTCAAAAAGCAAAAAGTAGGAGAGAGAAAAACTAGAAGGTATCATAAAAAGTTTCTAGAGCATTCTTGGCTTTATGTCTCAAATTTACGGGGCGACTAAGGTCCAAAAACGTATTATAGCATCGCGCTATAATTCTAACATTCCGTCGTATTTCACTCTTTACCGAAATCACGACCGGACGTTTCGCGACGAAAATAAGCGTCGCTAGAACGGTACGAAATTCACTCTGAATTTCGTCACCCTTGGGCTACCAACTCGAGCTCATCTATGAAATCATAAATTCCCGTTGGAGATATTTTCCTCAATATCCTCCGTTTGTTCTAAAAGCGGCCGAAACGTCAAACCGTCGCCGAACAGCGCACTGTCGCTAAAAACAGAAAATCACCAAAACGACCAAACACTGGAGACGATCTCCACATCACACACATCTAGGGTATCCAAAACCCTTAAACACGCCATTCATTCATCAAAAGCACAAAAGCAAGGCGATTCACACGTTTCTGTCAGAAACGGGAATAGCAGAAAGACGGGGTTTTACACTCCCACTTGGGCTATACATATATATCATCCCAAAATAATCATATCTCATAAAACTTTATGTGCACTTCCTGAATGCTATTTTCCTTGATTACTTTTGCAATCTGGTCCATCTCATAAATCAGTCATGGAACTACCGCAGTTTTTACCACATTAGAGTCGCGACTAAACCACGATAATCACCGTAATAATTTAATCAATGACATAGATCAAGTTTGGATGAGAAAATTTGAAAATTACATGCATAACGATCTCATGCATGTCTATTTTCAACTAGTCCAACTTTATTAAACTTTATTAAACTTTATGAGATCAAAATAAGTCAGAGTGATAACGAAATTGAATACTTTATTTCTGCAGAAATATCTATATTCGTAAGTTTGTCTAAACTATATGAGCAGCCAAATACACACTCCCACTGAAACAACATATCATAAAATGATATGACACCCAAATGAATAATATCCACATGAAAGACCATGGGTGTTTGTTTCTTACTCAACAAATATGCATGCAATCAAATGGAGTTTGTGCCAATATGCTCAATAGACACTTAAGCACTTTGAACTCTTTTATTATTCAATAAATTTAAAAATTAAACTACTAACACATTATCACAAAATAACTCAAATGGTCTTTCAAATCTTTATCCGTAATTTGTGATAAGTGATTATAGTTACATGATTGGATGTCTTCTAAATATGTTTTATACTCAAATGCTTCAATGGAAGGAGTAATAACTAATAAGCATTTTTTAAACACTTTTCAAAAGAACTCCTCCAATAAGCGTATGAGTATACCTTCGATGGATCGAAATTTTCTTGACATCCAACAAAGTCAGAATATGAGTACCAAATGATCTTTAACTTTATTTTCTGACTTCACACGTGTGAACATATAAAATGATCCATTCTTAACTTGTACAAATATCTACCAAAAAATTTCAACAGTGTACACAATAACTATAAGTGTACAAATTAAGTATTCTCTAGATTATTGCTGAAACATTGAAAAAATTTTATGCACTTTGAACTTTAATTTATAACTTTCTTGAGGCACCTAATGAAACTATATTTGTCTTCCTTAGAATGAAGGGTATATAACCTTATTTGCAAGTTTGCATATCAAGTTCTTTAAAGGTCTCACGACATAACTCTTTTGTGGTAATCCAAAAGTACTTCAAGAATAATCTTAATGTACACAAATTCTTAATACAAAAGAGGCATGCTACAAACACACAAGGCAAACGAAATATACTTACTCCCAGTGAACTGACATATAGTCATCAAATATAATTATCTCAAAGGACCGTATGAGATATTACTAACACCGAACTAGTATATAGTCATCAACCATATTTATCTCAAAAGACTGTACGAGATAATAATTTGATGAAATATGAATATTGATATTAGAAATTTTGCTTGAGCCCATGGATAGAATTCTCTAATTTGCAATTCATATCCTTATTGTATCTTGTGACACAATTTTATGATGCAAAATATCAATTGTCTCAACATTACTATTGAAAAAGAATTCCTTATATCTATCCATTGTAACTATAACTCAAGAACAAAATATAACCTTAATGCCATTATAATCTTAAATGAGTTTTTTTATAAAAACTGAAAGGAAATCTCTTCGTATCTAGCACCTTACTTTTGAGATAAGTCATTTACAACAAGGTATACTTTATATCCATATTACATTTGGGTAATGAAATGAGCCTGTTGTTATGTTTAATGAACTTATACTCTTTACTTACGGCACCAGTACATAATATTCTACATATTTCTTTAAACTTTAATTGATATTCTTAATAGCACTTGTTATTGAGGAGTTGAGTTTATCTTTATGATAATCCATTGACTATCCCCCTAAAGTCAATATCCTCAAAGAATTACTCAACTTTCTATCTCCAAAAGTATTTGAATTGTGGGGTCCTAAAAGAGTAAGTACCTAAAGTGGTGTAAGACTATACAAAATTTAAAACTTTAGCAAGAGTATAAACTGTAATTTTCAATACTCCTTCCCAGAATAATTCTGGAAACAAAGTATGAGTAATCATACTTCACTTAAATGAGATAGAACTAAGGTATCATCAATAAAAGCTACTAATTAAAGATACTGTAGGTTATTTCAAAAGAAATAAATTTATACCAAAATGTGTATATGTTTGAACTTGTAAACAAAAGGGAAGAAAATATGTAATATATAGTGGTCATATATATTTGTAATTGACATGAAATAACTAAAGTTTCCATAATAGAAACAAAAATAAATGATGTATAAGACAAATATATATTATGTTTATTCTTGCAAATTCAAACAATATATGATAATAACGGAAACCTACTATCTCAATTAATATTTCACTAAGTTATCAACGTCCAAGAAGAAGAATCTTTCAGTATCATTTGACTTTATATAACTTAGAGAATTCTTTATAGACAAATCAGGAATAGAATGACCAAAATCTATTCACTAAGTATGTTATAGTATTGAAATCAATTTGAATTCAAAATCAAAACAAATTATGAATGTGTCGTTCTTTATACACTAATGTGATATTTGATACAATCTTCGTTAGTGTTTTGAATACTTGCAAAAGAAACTGTTAATTCTTTATTTATCTTTATTGTTTCTTTTGAGATATACCATATGCAGTTTATGGTTCCTTATTACTTTGTAAATCCATATGTTTAAGGATACCTGCCCAAATGAGTACTTTTATCCTTTTCTTACTTTAATATTTTCCCTTATTTGCACACAATGAAAATCATTTGCCATTTGTTAGTTGCAACTTGATAACTGACTCTAAAAGTGATTAAGTTGTGCTAAAAGAATAATCAAAACTAAATGCAGAGAATGTCATAAGACAATAGTAACTTTAGTGCATTT
>JASCZI010000020.1:224507-254609 GCA_036250425.1 Stylosanthes scabra
CATAAGATAGGACTTTTACAGGAATGTACTCCCTTATAATTTCTATAATGCCTAATTGAAACCAAGTTTGATAAATATCGCACTTGTTTCAACCTTATAGCCTTTAACAAAAGTGCTTTGTATTTCTTAAAGAAATTCCTTCGCAGCAGCAACAATCTTTTGGAATTTCATACTTTATGATCGTAAGACTTATGCAATTTAAATAATCTCACTTTTGAAACTTTATCTATGAAGAGATGAAATTGTATAATCCTTAGTGCAAAGTTTAGATCCTTATAGCAAAGAACGACAATTGTGTTCTTCAATTCCAGAATTATCAATTCTATTTATTAATAAATAGAATGAAATTGACAGACACAACTTCAAAATAAAACAATATGTTCACAAAAGTTTTATACCATAATGTGAGCCCATCATGAACACTTAGCACAACATTAATATTTAGTCTTTGGACAGAAATATTAACCTATAAGTGGTATTCTTTGTACAGTAATTGATAATAAATCCTATTAAACAATAAGTCTATCTTTGGACAAACTCACTATTCACATAGAATCAAATAATTATCACATGTTTATTACCTCAAGTATTTATGTAATTTTGCCAAATACAGAACTTCCTTTGGGCCAATCTGTACTCGCATAAATTACATACACATATCTTTAGTGCAGCTTGCCAACTATTCTTAACAAAATCCTGTCAAATAATAAGCCTATCTTTGGATCGACTCATTATTCACATGAAAATTTAAGAATTACACTTATTTATTACCGCATGTATTTTCTATAAATTTTCCAAACACCAACCTTCCTTTGGGCCAATTAATGATTGCATAATCAAATAGAAAATAAGCATAAGGTTTAATAATTATTATTTGGCCACACAATAAACTTCCTTTGAGCCGATTATTGTCCGCATAAAATAAAAGCATTAAGTCATTCTTAATTATCCAACTGTAGTAATTCAGCCAAATATAGATCTTCCTTTGGGCTGACCAATATTCGCATGAATTACAAAATAAATATTCCTAATATTTCAAAAGTAAATCGATTTTAAAAAAAGAGGCTACTTTGGTAGCATAATGTTCAACCAATTTATTTCAAAACAAAACCTTATAAAATAAATAGGTATAATATTATAAATTGTTACCAATTTCTTTATGTAACAAAACCAAATGCTTATACAGCAAAATCATAAGACGCAATATATAACAACCATATAATATTGTGTGTTCTCTTTAGTTATACATATATTACCTTATGTGAAAATTATTAATTTTGCTGAATAACAAAAAAGAAATGAACTCCCAGTATACTATAAAGAAATCAAATTTCAAATAAAATATGTATAACATTAAACCTAATTATGAATTAAATATTCATATCTTTTGATCCTTATTAAATAAATAAATAAATAAAATATGACTCAATATATAAGTACTCTCAAATTTATTTATTTATTTTAATTTTAGGATAATTGAATCTATATTTACATTGGATCAGACAATAAAAGAATATAATGAACCTTCTTTCAAATCAGAGACATATGATTCCAATCCTTATATCATATGAAAATAAAATAAAATGCCGAATCCATAGTTTGGAAATAACCAAAAAATTAAAAAAAGGTTGACATAAACTATATATACGAAATTACAATCGTACACGGTTGAAACAAATCAAAAGGTTCAACATAATCGTGAACGTCCAGGTTCCAACCTTTTTTTATATATTAAAATCATAAAAGATTCTATCCTTCTTTTTTTAAAAAAAAAAACCAAACAAATCCACATAGCAATTAATAAAAGGATGCAATCCTATTGTATGACTGAACAGAGAATATGCACAAACTTGTACAATCACAAGATCCGATCAAAACAAAATGATATATATAAAATCGAAATCATATCATCATATTTATTAACAGAGAATGTGTACATATATATACATACATACAACAGTGGATCTCATGGGTGAATTCATGATAGTCAAATTTCTGGAAATATATATCGTACAGAATGTACCTTCAAGGGTTTGGGACTTCCGGAGTAACCGGAGGTGTCAAGGAAGAAGGCTGGAGGTTAATATGAGTAAACGATAGCGTGTAGAGAAAGGGTCGCCAAATAAGGATTTGGAAGCCTTCGGATACACAACAGTTGATCTCCTCTTTATATACTCATGGTGGTTCCTATTATTTAGGGAGTAAATCCGTATGAGATCGATGCAGATATGATCTTATCTTGTGGGGATCCGATGATTAATGTTGTGGGCCCTTTTTGGATTCGAAGAGGATTTGGGCTGTTCATCAGCTTTGGGCCGACGTAAGAAGGGTCTGCTGTGGGCTTGGACTAAGCGAGCCCAATAACCGGAACAGATGCCCCCGAGCTCGGAAGGTTGGAGAGTCCGGGCTCTTCGAGTTCCGTTTGTTCCGTGATTGAGGATCTTGTTTTCGCATAATGACGTTCCGAGGTTCTTCCACTCATTATTCTTTTTTCAAATTTGTTAGTCGTAACGTCATTCCGCATAAGCTTCTGGAATATGACGCTTCGATTTGACTGATGACGTTTTGGCTTCTCGAGGACGTGGAAGAGAGAGAGTTCAGAATCTCCTCATATTTCATGCACTAATGATGGGGTTACGTTCCCCTGGAATTCCCATTTTGCTCCTTATTAACTGTTCTTAGGCCAAGGGCGGTTCCGTCTTTCCACTTCTTCATTTTCTCTTTACTTTTTCTAAAACTTCTCCATTTCTTCACTCTTCTACTTCTCACTCTCGTCTTTGTTCTCTCGTTCTTCCCCTCTTGTTCCTGCCGATCTGGTGAAAAAGGAAAAGGGGGAGAATTCTTTACCATTTGAAAATCACATTTTGGTAAGTCTTTCTTTTTTTCTCATTTATGTATGCATTTTCTTCTTCATTTCTCTAGGCTCTTCCATTCTCCTCCTTCTTTGAACTTTTGCCTGATTTTTCTTTTTATTCAAACAGGTGAAATGGCAGAGATTCAGGGAAATGATCCTAGTGGGGTGGTTCGTGAGGTTGAGGGGGCTCAGATGCCCCACGAACTAAACCCTCTCTATGACTGGGTGAACCGTGATGTTTTGGGGAGCCCCTGTATGATGACGGAGGACTATCTGACGGAGTTGAAGAACTCCAGCGTCATCTTTGGTGGCGGTGAGGAGGAGGACCATTATTGGGTCGAACTTCCTCGTCGGGGGAGAGGGTATGTGAGCTCAACTTGGAACATCCTCGTGTTCCTCATTGGTTATGGGTGAACGAGGTTGTGTTCACCGAGTTTGGAGTTCGTATACCGTTCTCCCCATTCCAACAGTGATTGTTGCAGCGTTGCTTCGTCGCTCCGTCCCAATTCCATCCTAACGCCTGGTCGGCGATCTGATGTTTCGAGTTGGTGATGGAGTTCTTGGAGCTTCCACAAGATCTTGAGGTTTTCTTGTCTTTATTCACGGTTTTTTCTCCGAATGCTGAGGGAAAAACCAAAAAAGGTTATATGTCGGTATGGCCAGGGAAGGGTCGGAAGATCTTCGGACTGTACGAAGAGTCTTTCCATGACTTCAAGGGGCGATATTTTAAGGTATTCGCCGTCGGAGACCATCCGCCCTTTTGGTTGACCCTAGAAAGGGAAGCGGGTCGGTTTCTGTCATATTGGAGTAAGGACGCCGGGGTAAACTACGTCCCAACGGCATATAGGAAATTAAATGAAGAACAAAGGGATACTGCCGACATTCTATTATGGCTGTTTTCCCAACGAGTCTTGAAACCCAAGGCTATTTTGGGGAACCCCGAACGTGCTAGGGTAACTATTGGTATAGATTTAACCCTAGTGTATTTTCGTTTTGATTTTGCTTCATAATCTCGCTGTTTCACGTTTTGTTTTTTCCTCTTTTGTCTGTTTTCTTTTTTCAGTGAAGATGGCTAGGAGAAGACATTGGCCAACCTTCGCCGGGCAATGGTGGCCAACCCACAGGGTCCGATTATTCTCAGCTCATTCACTGGTCAGGCGTCATCCTCCGCTCCTGAGGGGGGTAGTTCTTAGAACGTCGAGGGTGGCACCGGGAACCGTCCGGAGGTTTCTTCTCCTATCCGTGAGGAGGTGCCGGAGCATCAGGTTGAGATTCCCCCTCCGCCGTCTCCGTTGGGGAGAAGGGGTGCTGGAGAGGCGGCGTCTGCTCAAAAGCGGCCTAGGATCTCCAAGGGGTCGCAGCGGGATTTCTGTCCCATGGACCGATCTTTTGATGCCTTGGGGTACATTGAGGCCAACTTCTTAGGTCCTCGGGCCGTGGAGGCCTTACGGGACTACGACCCAATGGAGAGTCTTCGTTGGGCGGAGTGGGCTATGCTCCGTTCAGCGACTATCATGAAGTCCATTGAACCCCGTTTGATCCTCGCCGACCAATGGGAACATCGTTGTACCAAGTTGACGGGGGATTTGAAGCTGTTGAATCAGCAGAAGGCTGATGTGGAGAAGGAGAAGGAGGAGGCTGAAACGGCTAAGTCCAAGGCAGAGAAGGACTTAGAGGCTGCCATGGCTGATGCGAAGGAGAAGGGCGTTGAGCTGCAACGCTTGAGAGATTCGGAGGTTTGTTGGTTGACCTTGAGTCTACCAAGAAGAAGCTCTCAGAAGAGAAGTCTCGGGCCGATCAGGCGAAGGCTTCCTTGGCTTCAACGGAGCAAGCTCGTAAAGGCCACTGAGGATGCTTTGAAGGAGCAGATTCTCGTGTTAGCCCCATATTTCGACGTCTCTCTCCTTGGAGCTTGGAAGGAGGTCGTGGACGGGCAGATCGTGGATCCACCTCCGGAACCTTAGTTTCTCTCCTCCTTATGTAAAAGTACTTTATCTGCTTGTTTTGTAGTTACTTTGTGGAGGTGCGTCGTGCCGTGTTTAACCGGGTCGGACTCTCATCTTTTGACTTTAACAATTTTTTTTGCTAAGTCTTTGATTTGGGAATCTGTCGTGCCGTATTTAACCAAGTCGAATTTCCCTTGTTTTAGAAAATATTTGGCTAAGTGTATGAACACCGTTTTTGGGTTCAGACGTGCCGTGCTGTTGTCCGGGTCGGAACTTGTTTTATATAAGTCTCTGTTTGGCTAAGTTTTGTAATCGCCGTCTTCTGGCTTTGTCTCCGTCGTTTAGTATATTCCGTTTTTCTGTCTTTGGTTATTGCCTCTTTCTTAGATAAGGGTAGGGCGTTTAAGACTTCGAGTGGGAATAAATCGTAAAAAATTTTTCTAAGTTATTTGGAGGAGAAGTGATCAGTTCCGTCCTTTCAAGACTTAGTTTTTTTTTGTTCTTCTTCTTTCCAACATTATGAATGGGAAAGGTAAAAATGATTAAGAGGTGCCGTTTTGGTTTTGGCCTGATAGACTTTGATTATGGCCAATGATGGCGGCTAAATCGTATGGTCGCATGTAAAAATAAATAAATAGTTTATTGGATATTTTGGGCCTCGTTAAAACCTTCCGATCTCCCGAAATAGGATACCTCGGATAGGAAAAAGAGTACCCGGTTAAATAAGTTAAAGGAAAGAATGCAAGTAAAAGATAGCAGCTATTCTATGGCTATACTTAACTTTAAAGGCGAAAGAAAAGCAAGGGATTTTTAAGAGAAGAACCGTCGGAGGTTTGTGGCGTTCCAGCTTCTCGGAAGTTCCCCTCCGTTGAGTCGCTCTAGTTTATATGCCCCTTTGCCGAGGTCCGTGGTCACGCGATAGGGTCCTTCCCAATTCGGGGAAAGCTTGCATTCTCCCGGCGTTGGTGGTCCAATATCGTTCCGTCGTAGGACTAGGTCTCCGACTTCGAAGTGTCTTCTGATGGTTCCCTTGTTGTATCTAGCACTCATCCTTTGTTTCAAGGCCATTTCTGTCAGGTGAGCTTCTGATCGGACCTCGTCTATTAGGTTCCAATCTGCCGTGATATCCTCTGTGCCGAGGAGTAGCCTGGGGCTGACTTCCCCGATTTCAACTGGAATGATGGCCTCGACCCCATAGGTTAGCTTGAAGGGCGTTTCACCGGTTGAAGATTGGGGGGTCGTTCTATAAGACCACGGGACGGATGCTAGCTTTTCAGCCCAAAGACCTTTGGCATCGTCGAGTCGTTTCTTCAGTCCCTTCACAAGGATTTTATTTGCTGACTCGACTTGGCCGTTTGCCTGGGGATGCTCAATCGAGCAGAAGCGTTGATTGATCCGAAATTCTTCGGCTGATTCTTTGAATTTCTTGTCCGCAAATTGGGTTCCGTTATCCGTGATTAGGATCGAAGGAATTCCAAATCAGGTGATAATTTGTTTCCATACAAATTTCCAACATTTCGCAGCCGTAATGGTGGCGAGAGGTTCTGCTTTAATCCACTTAGTGTAGTAGTTAATGCCGACAATGAGGTACCTTAGTTGGCCAGGGGCTAATGGGAAAGGTCCGACAAGGTCAATCCCCCGCGTGCCGAATGGCCGATCTGCCGAGATTGGAGTCATCTTTTCCGGGGGTGCTTGATGGAAGTCTGCATGGAGTTGGCATTTTTCGCATGTTCGAACGAATTCCACTGCATCCTTCATCATGTTTGGCCAATAGTATCTGGCTCGAATGAGTTTCCGAGCTAAGGATTTTCCGCCGATGTGGTGGCCGCAACATCCCTCATGAACCTCCCGTAAAGTGTAATCAGCTTGAGATGGGTTAAGGCATTTCAGGAGTGGCAGATCTATGCCTTTTTTGTATAGCTGACCCGAGATCAAGGTGAACTTGGCGGCTTCTCTCTTGATTCTTTTAGCCTCTTTGGGGTTGTCAGGAACGCTCCCTTTCTCAAGGTAGTTCAGGATTGGGGTCATCCATGTTGTTGTTTCAGATATCGGGAGGCAATTTATCTCCGATGCAGATATCGATGGTTCTTTGATCGTTCCTTGGATGAGGGAACGATTTCCCGATCCTAGCTTCATGCTGGCGAGTTTGGACAAGAGGTTGGCCCTGGCGTTCCGTTCTCTGGGAACATGGGTTATTACTACCTTGTTAAACGTCTCCATCATCGCTTTGACCTTCGCTAGGTATCTCTGGAGGAGTGAGTCTTTGGCTTGATAGGAGCCGTTTATTTGGGAACTCACTACTTGAGAATCCGTGCTAGGACTCCTACTTCCTGAGCTAGGGTTAATCCAGCTAATAGGGCTTTATACTCAACTTGGTTATTTGAGATGGGGAAGTCATATCGGATAGATTGTTTGAACATGACTCCGTTGGAGCTTTCTAGGATGACGCCTGCGCCGCCCGAGGTTGTTGTGGACGAGCCGTCAACGTGTAACTTCCATCCGATGTCCTGGCTTGTTTCTTTATCTGGGATTGTCATTTCTGCCAGGAATTCGGACAATGCTTGTGCTTTGATAGCCGTCCTTGGTTGGAATTGAATGTCGAACTGTGACAATTCAATGGCCCATCCTAGCATCCAACCTGCCAGGTCTGGCTTCTGGAGTATGCTTCGGATGGCTTGATCGGTTCTGACGACGATGGTGTGACTTTGGAAGTACTGCCTAAGTCGTCTTGCTGAGACAAGGAGTGCGTATGCCAGTTTCTCAATTTTTGTGTATCTGAGTTCAGCCTCATGCAAGACTCAGCTGATGAAGTATACTGGCCATTTGGCCTCCTAGCTCGTCTTCTCTTACTAGTGCTGCTGCAATGGACTCGTCCGTAATGGACAAGTAGAGATACAGGGGTTCGCCATTCATTGGCTTCGAGAGGACAGGGGGTTCCGACAGTATGGATTTGAACTTGAGGAAGGCCTCTTCGCACTCTTGGGTCCACTCGAAGTTGATTCCTTTTCTCATTAACTTGAAGAAAGGTAGAGCATTTCTTGCTGATGCTCCGAGAAAACGGAATAACGCTGTTAGCTTGCCGTTCAACCATTGGACCTCTTTTAGGCTGGTTGGGCTGGGGAGCTGAAGAATCGCTTCACATTTCTCCGGATTGACCTCTACTCCTCTCTGGGTTATCATGAACCCTAGAAATTTCCCTGCTTCTATTCCAAAGGCGCACTTTAAGGGATTCAAGCACATTTTGTAATGTCAGAGGGATTCGAAGACTTCATGGAGGCCAGAGATAAGATTCCCTGGGTTCTCCGTTTTGACCAACATGTCCTCCACGTAAACTTCGATCTTCCGACCGATGAGGTCTCTAAAGATTTTTGTTACCAGACGTTGGTACGTTGCTCCAGCGTTTTTTAATCCAAAAGGCATAGCTGTGTAGCAGTAAGTCCCGTCCAGAGTGATGAATGCCTTTTTTTCTTCGTCGGGCTCATGCATACGGATCTGGTTGTATCCCGAGTAAGCATCCATGAAAGAGAGGTATTAGGAGCCGGAAGAGACATCTACCAATCCGTCGATGTTAGGTAACGGGAAGGTGTCTTTCGAGCAGGCCTTGTTTAGGTCGGAATAATCAACACACATTCGCCACTTCCCGTTGGCCTTTTTGGCTAAGACTACATTCGCCAACCAAGTGGAGTAAGGTAGTTCTCGGATGAATCCTGCTTCAGAAAGTGCCTTGGTTTGTTTCTTTACTTCTTCTGCCCTTTCGTCCGACATGCGCCTCTTGCGTTGGGCGACGGGGCGGTGACTAGGGTCAATGGCCAGGGAGTGTGACATGACCGATGGGTCAATTCCTGACATGTCAGCTGGCGTGAAGGCAAAGAGATCTCCATTCTTCTTGAGGAATTCCGAAAGTTCTTGCTTGAGTTCGTAGGGTAGATTCCGATTCAAGAATGTGTGACGTTCTAAGGAGTCTCCAATCTGTATCTTCCCCAGATCTCCGTCTGGCTTCGGCAGAGGTTGCTCTTCTATCTTAGCGTCGAGATTGGCTAGGTAGACTCCAAAGGCGTCTCGGGATTTGGATCGAAGATCCAAGTTATTGTGGTTGTATTTTTCGGCCATCACCCTATCTCCATGGAGGGTTCCGAAATCACCATAGTCTGTTTCATACGTCATTACCAGGAACTTAGTGAACACGGCTGCAGAGAAGTCGTTTATCGTTTTCCGGCCCAGGATGATGTTGTAGGCTGTTGAGTCTTTTAGCACTACAAATTCGGCCATTACCGTCCTTCGGGAGTTTCCGGTTCCTATAGAAATCGGGAGCTCTATACTTCCGTCAGGTTTAATGAAGTGGTCGCCAAGCCCCATAACTCCCGATTGGTGTGTTTTTAAATTGTGATCCTTGAATCCTAATACATCGAAGGCATGTCGGAACATAATGTTAAAGTCCGCGCCGGTATCAATCAGGATTCATCAGACTATCCGTGGTCCAAAGCCAGCCGAGATCACCTTCGGTGCGTCGGAATCTGCCATTCCATGTTCAAGGTCTTGTTCTTGGCATTTTGGGTCCTTCCTCGTAAGGGTCTGGCTCGAGGTAAGATGCCTTTGTCAGAGATTTGCTGATACACTTCAATGATAGACGATATCAACGGAGTGTACTGGTCGTACTTCTGCTTTGCGAACTTAGGGTTTCCCCTATGTCCTTGATCCCGTTGGTTGTCCCTCGGGTGCCCTGTGGATGCGTTAACCCGGGAAGCCGTCTGGGTTTGCTGGCTTTTGGTAGCCGCCACCGCTCGGTTGACCTCTTCGTGGTGGATAAACTCCTTTGCTTTTGCCTGCATCTCTTTTCGGGTCCATACGGGCTTAGTGGTCAGCTGTCTCCTAAAGTCGTCATTAGGAAGGCCGTTGGTCAGGCACAAACTAGCGACTCTGTCAACGAGTCCATCTATGGTTTTGCATTCGGCGTTAAACCTCTCGATGTACTTCCTTGTGGTCTTATAGGTTTTTGGATTACAGCAAGGAGGTTGATCGGATGCTTATTGCTGTCTATGCTCGTCGTGAACTCATTGAGGAACAACTCTCGTATCTCGGAGTAGGTGGAGATAGAACCTGCCGGCAAGGACGTAAACCATTGCGCGGCTAGTTCGGTCAAGACCACCGGAAAGGCTCGGCACTTAACCTCATCAATTGCTCCATCACAAATCATCCGATGCTCAAAGTCACTAAGATGGACGTAAGGATCCGTTGATCCATCATATTTAATGTCCGTCGGCTTTACGAAGTCCTTGGGGAGTTGAACTTTGAGGATCCGATTTGAGAACGGGGTATGTTCGTCGACAGATGGAGTCCTTTCCCGTCCTCTCATTTTCTTATAACGACAATATTGCTTTCGTCTCGGTTCCCAAGATTCGTTCGAAGAGGATTCTCGGTTATCGGAGCTGCTTGGGTGTCGCCTCCGCCGAGGTGGGGTACGTTTGCGAGGCGGGGTGCGTTCACGAGGCGAAGTGCGTTCACGCCTTCGGGGAGGAGTTTTGGATTTAGAGCGGGATCTGTGTCGACGTGGTGAACGTCGTCGCGATCGTAAATCCTTTGTGGCGTTTTTAAGCTCCACATTCTCCTTCCGAAGCCCTTTGACTTCGACCTCCATAGCTTGCATACGGTGTCTCAGCTCCTTGATAATCTGGGTGTCATCCGAACCGACCCCGCCGAATGGGCGGGGATCCGGATTTCTCGGGCCTAGCCTGTCAAAGGCGCTGGTACTTTGCTGGCCTCCAGAGTTATCGCCGCCCGACTTGGGCTGGCCGTTCTGGGCTCCGCCCGTTTCGGCGTTCCGACCGGCCGATTCTTGGCTGCCGTTCGCGGTTGCATTGAGATCGAGGTCGACTTATTGTTGGTTTTGCTGTTGGTTCTGGCGCTGTTCGCCGCCGGAATGGTCAGTGTAAGGAACTCCTTCTTCGTCTTGGTTCACCATCGTTTGCTTTGTTAGGAAGTCCCCACAAACGGCACCAATGTACAGAATGTACTTTCAAGGGTTTAGGACTTCCGGAGTAACCGGAGGTGCCAAGGAAGAAGGCTGGAAGTTAATATGAGTAAACGATAGCGTGTAGAGGAAGGGTCGCCAAATAAGGATTTGGGAGCCTTCGGATACACAACAATTGGGTAGGGTTTAGAAAGCATACCTGGAGGAGAGTTGATCTCCTCTTTATATACCCGTGGTGGTTCCTATTATTTACGGAGTAAATCCGTACGAGATCGATGCAGATATGATCTTATCTCGTGAGGATCCGATGATTAATGTAGTGGGCCCTTTTTGGATCCGAAAAAGATTTGGGCCGTTCATCAACTTTGGACCGACGTAAGAAGGGTCTGCTGTGGGCTTGTGCTAAGCGAGCCCAATATCCGAAACATATATGAAAACATAAATCAAGATTCAATCATATATAAGATAAATTTACAATTTCTCAATGATTAAAAAAAAATTGCAACCTCGGATGTCAATGTACACCATTAATCACGTTTACACATTAACCAACGAACAGAGGTGTTCGAATATCATGAAACTTTTTTTTTAATCCAGAAGAATGTTTCAATTCAATTTCAAAAGATAATGTATGTGTTGTATATATGGTAAACCCGAAGCTAAGTCGGTGGGCATGTACAACACGAAGAAAAAAAAAGTTTCAATAAAGTGAGATCAATTGTCATCAACGATGAAGCACGGACACTTCGTTGAATTGGCGTGTCCATGTGTCAGACACATTTCAGACACAATACTCACCGATACTCGTCTGACACGCGTGTCTTTCGTGTCCCATCCATGTCTTTAAAAAAACAAAAAATACCTCTTCGGACACAAGTGACACTTCAAAATATCATAACGTGTCCGCGTGTCCAACTTTATTATTAACTTATGTCTTTAAAATGAGTTTAAAAATAGTATATATAGTACTATTTCTCAAAATTAAACGTTAACTTAAACATTTTATATAATTAAAGAGATATTAAAAATATTTAAAAATAATAATTTAAATTTTAATATAAATAAAATGTTAAGATATTATTATAATTTTATTAAAAAATATATTATATTTTATATATATATGTCGTGTTCTCGTATCATACGAAAAATTAAGATTACTGTGTCGGCGTGTCGCGTGTCGTGTCGTGTCAATGTCCGTGCTTCATAGGCATCAACAAGTAATTAATAAGAAGGAAGAAGCTGAATACAATTGAATTTTAATAAGTTCAAAAGATGGAACCGTCAACCCAGATCCAAAAAATATATAAAAGATTAATTGAGATAAATCAATTAATTCTATAGAATAAAATTTTCTTAAAGATTCATGGCTTTGATACCACTTGTTGACATTCTTTGATTCCTAAACCTTAGGATCATTCATATCAAATCATTAAGAAAAGATAACTGAATGTGGAAGCGTATCTGAATATATATGTGTGATTCTTGATCTAGATTTGTTGTTCCTAATTTTATTGGTGGTTCTTTGATCTTCCTCAACCATAGCCTTCTGTATTACTAATAAGGCTGAATAGCAACTCTCTGATGGGAAAGGGTTGCAAATGGCGGCTAGGTATGTTGAGGACCAAAACCCTCAAGTTCTATTTATACTGGGTTATTAGTACCCATTAAGCCCTGAAGGCCCAAATAAAATAAATAGTATTGGTTTTAATTCTCATTAGGCTCCAATCGATAAGTAATCTTAACTTATTTTTTTTATTATTTAAACCAATAATAAAATCACTTTATATAAATCAAAATTAAAATAGCTAATATGATTATATTTAATTTTATATATATATATATATATTCCACAAAATAGATTAAAAAAATAAAACTTTTCAACAGTATGTAAATAAGAAAATGTTTAATCTTAATTTGTTGACAACACATTCGCAATGAAGATTTTAACAATGTTTAAGGGGGAAAATACAAAATGATGAGAAGATACAAAAGATTCGTTTAATTGTGCCACTTTGACCGTTTTTATCGATGTCATACGAGGATAAGGATAAAGATAATTCTATAGTAAATAAATTTTAATATGTATATGATGAAAAAAAATATTATTTTTACTTTAAAAAAATTAATAAAAATTAAAAAAAAATACTTTATACGATTCGAATGTTCATAAAAACTTTATTTTATTTTTATCATTTTTCTCCTTACTTTAGCACCCCTCCAAATTTAAAAAAAAAAGGTAATTAAGCTCGAATGGGATATTAATTTAGTGGAACCATAGCCTTTTTTTTTCATCTTAAATTATGAATCACATATAGATGTTTTTTTTTTTGGTGAGCAAATCACATATAGATGTTATTAGTATCCAATCTTCTTGTTGGGTCTTAGAAAAATGTCACATTTTTAGCAAGGTCTTCTATTGAGTATTGGGGTAGCAGGCTTAGCCCAATTCAGAATTCTTCTGCTCTTTTTTTTTTATATTAAATTCTTCAGCTCTAAATTCTACTAAAAAGACATTCAAATATGACCAAAAATAATTACCAAAAATTACAAAACCATTAACCCGGCCAGGCCCTTTTGCTTCACATTCCAGGTAATTCGATTTATCATCTTTTGAAATTAACCTAACCTAACTCAGTCCCAAAAAAAAATTCTAACCAAACCAAATAGTATCTAAAGTTCTAAACTCATGACAAAAAAAGTGTATGGCCTAAACTCTAAATATGACACACTCACCGAAAGGGGGAACTATTTAATTGAAAACTTTGACTATGCATTTACTCCTGTCTATGTATTCATTTAATCAAGCTTCCTAATTTTCTTTTTTGTTGACTATCAAGCTTCCTAATTTGTAAAGGTAATTACATATTGACCAGCAGAGAGAGAATTATTACATTAGTTTTTTGTGACTATAAAAAAAGGAAAGAAAAAGAAGAAACCAAACTAACAAGTTATAAAATTTGATTTTTATTGAAGGAAAAGAAAAAGTGAATTCAATATAATGTGACCCAAAAAAAAGCCTATGTAAAATTTATGTAAAAGTCTTTTGCATTTCTTTTTCTTTTTTTTGAAGAAACTATATTTTTACAGAAAAATTGTACAATTAATTAAAATATTCAACAATTTATCAAAGCCAGCTCCTCATGTTGGATGAAAAAGATAACGACCACTTTAAAAATTTTATAATGCGTTTGATTAGCGTTTTATTTTTTATTTTTATTTTCAATGTTTTTTATTTTTTTTAAAATTAAAAAAATAAAAAACACTAAAAATAGAAAAAAAAATATAAATTAAACACACTTAACTTTTTGTAGAGTAATTATATTTTCATAAACATTAGTAAAGGTAAAGTTTAAGGCTAAGAGAATACTATTTCTATAAAACTATATAATCAACCAAATTGAGTTAAGTTTTTTTTTTTAGACAAATTTAAGTTAAGTTTCTTAACACTGATAAAATTTAATTTGATTAATTAAAAAAATCAATAAATAATAAATAAATAAATAAAGAAAAGAAAATTTAGAATGTTGGAAGAAGACTTGGACTATAGTTGGACACACGTGTTTGAACTAAGAAGAATGGAGGGTCAAGATTTGAGGCAAAGGAACACGCAAACGCTTCTGATTTGATCTGAAAAGTAAAAATGCATGAGACTTCTGCAACTCAAGTCAATGCCTCTTTCTACAAACAAACAAACAAACAAAAACACCCAAATTCACAACTCTCTCTCTCTCTCTCTCTCAAACAACTACTTTCACTTCGTCGTACGATTATGTCAATGTAGATACAGGAGAGAGAGAGAGAGAAATAAACACTGACGCAGGTACCAGAAGAAAGTAGCTGTAGCACCATCCCTAAAAAGAACCAAAACCCAGATTTTGGATAAAATCTTCACCGCTTCGTGATCCATTTCCATCTTCAAAGGAGGGTGCTGGTTGAATCGGTTTTTTTTTTTAATTTAATTTTTTTTACTGAGTCAACTCGTTTGGGGGTCAGACTCATCAGCATATGATGTTTCATTCATTGAGGGTGTAAAGTTGTGTACTTTCATGTGGGTTTCGTGGAATTTCTTCATCCGGGTCCTTCTAATTCCCTTCGATTTCTGAGATTTTTCCATCCTTTGAGTACTGTGTTTAAAATTGGGGATTTTTCTTTCTTTTTTTTTTTTGGATGAGATATGGAGGAGCATGTAGCAGCGATTCACACTGCTACCAATGCTTTGCAAGCATTAGGAAGAGGTTTTGATGTGAACTTTGATACGAGGTTGTTGTATTGTAAAGGGGTTTCAGGGTCTAGGGTAGTTGAGGTTGATGAGGAACACCCAAGGGACATGTGCTTGTACGATGATGTTGTTGTTGAGAATGTTTCCAGGGACATTGGATGCTCTCAGGAACCCATAGACCGTCACTGTTCTGGAGTTTATAGTTTCCAAGAGGTAAAAGTTTTCTAGATTTGAGAATCTTTTTATGATTATATATTATATATGCGTTGTTGTTATGTTCATTACTTGTTTGTGAAAATGTTTGTGTTAACTTGATGAAAAGAAAGTGCTGTTTAATTGGATTTGGATGTAATTTTGCTGCTAAGTTAGTCAATTACTGATATATGATATGATTCTGGTGGAAGCTCTGTTATAATGAAAACATGGTGTGTGTAACAAATTGAAATGGCTGGTTTGCAATGAATCTATCTAAATGCCTGAATCAGTATTATTGTTAGAATTAATCTAAGTGTACCACTGAACACCTCCATACACCCCTTGTCTTTTTATTCTATTTTGATTTTTGTGTTGATCTGTGCTATACGTAACTGTTTCTGTGCTATTATATGTTGTATTCATGTGTTCTGTGAATTTTTCTATGATGATGTTTACATTTTTCGTATTGTAAATGGGATGTATGGAGGTGTACAGTAGTACATTTAGCATTACCGTTACTGTTATTCTATCTCGGTTTTTTCATGTCACCCTAACGGTTTTGCAGTGATGAGATTTATAAAATGGTACTTGAGGCTGTGCATTTGTGAGTTGTTTGGATATGTAACATTCGTACCGAAGCAAATTGTGCGCGGATCAATCTTAGGATAGATAGCCAAATCTAGCATTAGGATTGTATTTAAGGCCGAGTTTGATACATGTTTCTGAACAGCAAATATAGAAACAATGGTGACAGAGACAAGACAGAAAAGTTGTATCTCTGTTATTGTTGACATTGTTCTCAGTTTTAGTGAGGATAGAAAATTGGCAAAATTTTTCCCTTGATAGAAACATTTAGCTGTTTTTATATCTGCCTATTTCTCCAAATAGATTTGTGTTTCCCACTGCCTCTATATTTCTATCTTAAAGCCATTGCTAAATTGTGCCTAAGATACTAGCTGGGAATGTTTCTACCTTACATGGTTTTCTTGTTTGAGCAAAATATCTAGCTTGCACTTTCTAATTCTAAATCGTGTTGATTTTGGTGGGGCATGCTTTCAAACATTTATGGTAGTTTTTTTGTAACTTGATCACAGATGGTTGAATATTTCAACAATAAGGCAAATGTATCCGGGAGCTTCGCTCTTGGGAGCTTTAATTCAGCATTTAGCTTCACTGGTTCAAAACTTGTCGATGCTGCAGCTACGAAAACCTTGTCTTCGGATGGGTTTTATATTCCCCTTGCAAAGGTTCAGCTTAAAAAATCTCACTTAACATTACAACAAAATGTCAAAAGGGCTGTACCGGTTAATTGGGATCCTCTGTCCTTGGCAAGGTACGTATATACAAGTTATCCACAGAATGCCGTAACAACTAACAAGCATATCTATCTTTGGATTTTCCTTGACTTTTTGTTCCATTTTGGCAGCTTCATTGAAAATTTCGGGACTCATGTAATAACTTCGATAACTATTGGTGGTAAAGATGTTATTTATGTTAAACAACACCATACATCACCATTGTCGAAGTTGGAGATAAAGAACTATATTCAGGAAATTGGAAATCAGAGGTTCTCTGACATCAATAGCCATACAAGTTCAGGTCAAACAAAATCCAAGGATAAGGCTAGTTCACTTTTAATTCCACTTTTTCTTGGGTAAAATGATATGATTCGGGTTCATCATAGCAATATAACTGTTTGATTTTAATTATATGTTTTGCAGGGTGTTGATCCTTTTTCGTTCAATAGCCAAGGGATTTACCCTCAGCCCACAACTGCAACATATCCTAGTGGCAAAGAAGTATGCAATATATGTTACATATGTTCATAAGATCATTTCTAATTATTAACTAAGAAGACCATCCATGAGATGCTCAAATGAGATCTACATGTAAACGGTCTCTCTGTAGACATAATACATGATAGAGCTCAATGGCGTTGTTTGATCTATGTAGCCGACCCCACTTAGTGGGACAGGGCTTTGTTGTTGTTGTTTTTTAGTTGTTGGTTTTCTAATTTTGGAGTAAATTGTGTGAGAACCAGAGAAATGTGGGTTCTAGTCTTGATGACTATGCTAATATATTGTATCCTTTAGTCATAGAAATTCCTACGATGAACGGATAATGGATATGGATACCAAATGCTCCCTTTGTTTAAAAATAACTTGTTGACAAAATAGTGCCGACGTTCTAACTTATTCGAATGCTTATTGGTCAGGATGTCACAGTTATTTTTAGAAGAAGAGGAGGAGATGATTTGGAACAAAACCACATTAGATGGGTAAAAACTGTTAAGTCCTCACCAGATATCATCGAGATGACTTTTTGTCCTATAACAAATCTCCTTGACGAAATGCCGGGCAAGGAGCATTTGACTCGTGCTATTAGTCTTTATCTTGAATGTAAGTCATCTAATCCTTTTAACATAGTGAGAAATACTTAAATTCATATGAAGAACATTTAATCCACGTTCCAGAAATATAAAAGTGAAAGAAATGAATGGTTATGAATGTTCTTGGAATACGTATTAAATTTACTCTATGAGCATGCAAGTATTTCTCTCAAGTTATTTTAGATACTCTTTTTATGCTACTAAGAGTACGATCTAATGATCTTCTTCTTCTTTTTTCTTTTTTCCCTTGAATTTTGTGCTCAGATAAGCCTCCTATTGAAGAACTTAGATATTTCCTAGAGTTTCAGATTCCTCGCGTTTGGGCTCCTTTACAAGACAGGATTCCAGGTCACCAAAGGAAGGAGCCAGTGTGCCCATCTTTGCAATTCAGCATAATGGGACAGAAGCTTTATGTCAGTCAAGAGCAGGTAAAAATTTAAATAAAATAAATTTCCATCCATTATGTTTTACTCCACTTTGAGACTTCTCAACTTGTGTCAATGATCCCATTTTCTGACATAATGTGAACACTTGTCATTTCGTGTTTTCTCAATTCTCAATGTATTAGGCAACATATATGTTTTTTAAGACCTAAGATGCTTATGCCTTACCAAATATCTTCAAATCTGATGGTAATGAATTGGTTCCTATGTGAAGCGGAGTTTCCATTTATGATACATGGATAAAGTGATTCTCCTAATCTTAACTATGTCGAGTGTGCGATTTTTATCCACAAAATAAAAATGAAGCTGGTGTGTTGGGGCTATTAAAGTCCAACTACTTGTGATCATTATAAAATCCAATATGATACCGATGTTTGTCGGATTTTTCTTCCTTCACCTCTTCATCAGTTGATATCTTCTTGTGAACATTAATCGATATCTTGTGTATTGTTTCAAGCAGTTATATGTCATTTGGGTATTTGGTGATCCTGGGTATGTTTTGATTCAGCTTTTTCTCCCAAAAAATAGCATCTTACAAACTAGTATAAATTATACAAAAGAAGAAAAAAAAAATCAATGTTCTGCTTTGTTGACTATATAGAAAGACCAAGTTGTAAAATTTCTTCTTTGAAAATTATGATTGGATAAAACGTGGCACATATCGAATCCTTTTAAATATGAACATGGTGGTTCTGTTTGAACTTGAATGCAGATTACGGTTGGACGAAGGCCAGTAACCGGCTTACGTCTTTGTCTAGAAGGAAATAAGCAGAATCGGTTATCTGTTCATCTTCAACACTTAGTATCCCTTCCAAAGATCCTTCAGCCGTATTGGGACAGCCACGTAGCTATCGGTGCTCCCAAGTGGCAAGGACCCGAGGAGCAAGATAGCCGGTGGTTCGAGCCTGTTAAGTGGAAGAACTTTTCTCATGTGAGCACTGCACCAATCGAGAACCCAGAAACCTTCATAGGAGACTCCTCTGGTGTCTACATAGTTACAGGAGCACAGCTTGGAGTATGGGATTTCGGACCCCGGAACGTATTGTACATGAAACTCTTGTATTCTAGGTTACCCGGCTGCACAATCCGAAGATCGCTATGGGATCACACGCCAATCAAGTCATCGAAAATCTCAACATCCGGGGACACTTCTAATGCTGACATCTCAAGCGCCGGTTCAAACGCTGCAGGGAACAAGTTGATGAAGTATGTCGACTTGTCCGAAATGAGCAAGGGACCTCAAGATCCTCCTGGGCATTGGTTAGTTACTGGTGGAAAGCTTGGTGTTGAGAAAGGGAAAATTGTTTTGAGGGTTAAATATTCATTGCTAAATTACTGATTTTCACTGTCCATGGTTTTTTGTTTTGTATGGTGATGTGCAGTGTTCTTATAAGTTATAATTAGTAGAAAACATTTTATGGTTTGATGATGATTTGACATGAGAGATGAGTAGGAAGCTTAATGCTGTTGGTAGATTATTTAATTTTCTTGGTCAATGTTTATGGTGGCAAATGCTTTGTTTCTTTTGCTATTGCTGCTTATATATATATATATGTCCATGTTTATAGGTATTGGAACTTGTTCACTCACTAGTAGCTCCATTAAAGCAATGAATGATATGTGCTTACATAAGAGAATGGAAAATGTTGTAATCACACTTATATTTAGTTTTATGGATTGTACAAATGTCTCAAATCCTAAGTATTATATCACGAATATAGGCACTCTACACACACAATATAGTGAGTTTCTATATATCTACTGCTCGGCATCTTCCGTCAAGTGGTCACTCATGAGGCACTCGATTTCAGTTGAGCTAAGGCTTCAATTTTAGTGATTCAGATTGATTTAATGAATTGGGTAAAGTATATTTTTTATCCTAACATTTTTGAAGAGTTTTAAAATTATCCTTAACGTTTAATTTGATTCAATTTTGTCCTTAATGTTTTCAATAAATTTTAACCAGACCCTTATTTTCCAAATCTATTAAAAGTATATTTTTTTTACCAATTTTATTCATTTTATCATCTTTTTCGACTCTCACCACCATAAAAATAAAAACAGCATCTCCACCACTAAAGGTCCAAATGAAACCTAACAAGTTGGATTGGTTTGGCTTTTGATTCTAACCTATGAAGTACGGACATTTCGTTGAATTGACGTTTCCACTTGCCAGACACGTTTTAGACATGACAGTTACTGACACTCGTTTTGCACGCGTGTCTTCCGTGTCCTTAAAAAAACAAAAAAATATCTTTTCGGAGACACGTGACACTTCAAAATATCATCACGTGTCCGCGTGTCCAACTTTATTCTTAATTTATGTCCTTAAAATGAGTTTAAAAGTAATATATATTATTATTTCTTAAAACTAAAAATTAACTTAAATATTTTATATAACTAAAAAGACATTAAAAATATTTAAAATAATAATTCAAATTTTAATATAAATAAAATATTAAGATATTATTGTAATTTTATTAAAAAATACATTATATTTTGTATAAATGAGATGTGCCCGTGTCATATAAAAAATTAAAATTCGTGTGTCGACGTGTTGCGTGTCGCGTCGTGTCCCATGTACCGTGTCTGTGTCCGTGATTCGTAAGTTCTAACAAAACTAATGAAGGACAAAAACTGCCGTACACTCCGGGTTACTACTCTAATAAATATAAACGACATGTCATGTCACAGTTAAAAACTTAAAATACTTATTTTAATTTATTTTAACAATAGAGAATAGAATACACAGTAAAAAAATAACATTAAAAAAATTAACAAAAATAATTCTAACTTGAATTCTACTCGATTTTTTCTAAGTTAGAAAATAAGTTACCCTTATAATATATCTTATTGTTATTGGATGAAATGTGAAATGAGTTAATTTAGTATAATATTTTTGCAAATTATAATCACTAATAAAATCCTATTTTATAATTTTTTAATTTTTTAAACCACATATATATTTATCAATTTCAATCAAAAAAATAATAAAAAAGTCTAAGATAAAAAGAATAATTAAAAAAAATTCTCGAAATTATAAGAATTACTAATAAGAAGATCAACATGGGTGCAGTCATGAGTGAATCTATTTATTTTTCGGGTTGATTGTCTGTTTGTTTTGCATTTTTGTTCTTTATATATATATATATATATATATTCTGGTTTTTAAACACAATAGTAGTATTTTATTCCATAATTTCTTTGCTCCATTGAATTATTGTTTTCAAACTAAACGTAAGTCATTAATAAAAGAGAGTTTTGAATTTTTTTAATTATTCTTTTTTATCTTTTAAATTTTTTTATTTATTATTAGTAATTATAGTACTTTACCCAAAAATAGTTATACCATAATTGATTAATTAGGTTACCATAATTTGAGTTAATATTAATTATACCAAGCCAACATATTTCATCCAATATAATAATAAGACACGTCATAACATATAATTTACCAAAATTGCTAAATGTCACACAACTACTAAAATAATTCATTTAACTTGTTTTAAGTCTTAACGAAACATTGGAATATATATGAATCATATTAAATTATTGGAAATGGATCAAGTATTATTGAAAATTCAATGTTCTTGTATTTCTAGCCGTTAATTTTAATTTATTTTAATTATATATATAATTAAGATAAACGATTAAAAATACAAAAATATCGAATTATCGGGTATAGCTGTTCCGTTCCTAAATTATAATCAATAATTACTAAATCAACTAATACCTACCTATGGCAGGAACTTTCCAGAGATCTGACCTGATTTGCTCAAATTAAAGTAGGGCTTAAATTGAAATCAGTTAGTTGAGAGAAATGTCAATGGCATTAAATAACTTGAGAGCGACTAGTGAGCAGTGACTGCTAGTTTCACTCTTTCACTCCTACAAACAACACTGTACTATATATTGGGCTAAAGTACAAGCAGCACCAGAAATACTGAAATAGAAATAGTATAGTAAATTTATTTCGCTTTAAAAATAATCATAAATAAAGTAATCTTCTAAATTTTAACAAAATTAGTAGTTAAATGGTGTCGGTTTGATGATAAATAAATATAAAATTACTTATATAAAATATATATGAATATTTTATTTCTTACTTTTACACTTATAAAAAGTAAAATTACTTTTATATATTAAAAGTAAAAGTAAAATAAGAAGCATAATTTTTTAAAAAATAAAACTCGGAAGCAATTAAATCATTTAGATATGATATAGTAAAAGTAATTTTTATTACAATAAAAATAATAAAAATACTTGTTTGAACATAAGACAACATTGTATATTTTATAAGTTTTACATATATATATATATATATATATATATATATATATAAGAGTTATGATAAAGAGTTTTAAAACTTAAATCTAATTATAGGCTTAATACCTAAAAGAGTAGAGAATTCAATCATAAATATTTTTTTAAAAAAATATTAAAAATATAAAAAGTGTAAAAAATTTTTTAAGTAGAATTAAATTTATAATTAGGCTTAAGTTTTAGGCCTCTCTCCCAATCATTTTTCTATATATAATATCCTTTAAATTTTTTTCAATAATAAAATTACTTGATATTTCATAAAGTTTTTGAAAGCAATCCATAAAAAAGGCTCAACCCTTCTGATCTTTTCAATAATCAATATAGAGTACTATAGTGTTGTATTGTTTATTGGATTTAATACATGCTTACAAAACATTTGTAATTACTCTACTTTTTTAGTTATTGATGGGCTAGTAGTATAAATTATTAAATAGAGTTTATATTTGTAATGAATTAGTTTTTAGTTTACCGACTATTTAGAGAATATCATAAGAAAAAAATATTTTTTCATTTATAACATATATAGAAATTATATTAAAAATAAAAATTTATAGTTTCATATTTTTTAAAAACATATAAATTTCTTTCTTTATTAAAAGTGTTTCTTTCACTTTTTTAAAAAATTTATTAAGCATTGATATATTTTTATTAAATTAACATATATTAGTTTTTCAATAAATCTAAAAATAAAAAACGAAAGCAAGGAACATTTTTTTTTTCAAATACTTTAAAATTAAAAATGTTTGTACGTACCATACCGCCAAAGAAAACACATGCATCCAACCCAATGTTATGAAGTTGATACAGTAATTAATTCCTCTCTATCTATTAATTGAGAGTGGACCAACTTCACAGTTAGTCTTTACACTGGGTATGGGACTAATGTATTCAGTTAGATGGTGTAGATTAACCTATACTCTTTTTCCGATAATTTTAGCCGATAATCTGAATTGTATATTGATAAGTGTTTAATACAAAAATGTTTTGGTGACTACGGTATAGCTATAAAAGTATTGTTAAATAATTAAAATTATACTTCCTTTAATTTCTTTTAAAATTTTGATACTACTTTTTTTTAATTTAAATACAATGTTAAATAATTTTAAAATGTTATTTTAATTTTAAGAGACACATTTTCTAAAGCACTGTAATTACTAGTCATTATAGCATAATTACCCTAAAATTTATATATGAGATACTTATCAAAATTGTTCTTAAAATTTTCAAAATCTCACAAAAATAATCATTAATTTTATTAATAACAAAAATACTCCTTAATTTTTAAAAATTTGATAAAAAGATATTTTTATCATAGGTTAAACTTGACAAAAATATATAAAACTAGACATTTTTATTAATTTTAAATAATTAAAGAATATTTTTGTCATTAATAAAATTTGATATCTTCTATTTTTAAAAATTTCAAGAATAATATAGATGATTAATCTTTTAACCGCTAAAACTTGAATAGCGATATTTTTAGAATAACAGGGAATTTTCCTAACCTATTTTTAAGATTTGCTATTAGATTGGATTGTTTGATTGTTTCGTCTCGTTTTGCAAACCATGAATTGAATGCATGTCTGTACTATTTCCCAATGTTAGTGGCACCAAATGTCCAAATGGTTAATCATCATGGAATTGTGGCCATTCCAGTAGCTAGAACATAAGGTCCATAATAATTCAGCCAGGTGTAGAAAAAATAGACAAAAGTTCATTAAATTCATTGCATTTAATTCATCGCAACTAATACCAACCTCTTCTATATCAATAGTATATATTTCTATCATTATGCATCTCCATTATTAGTTCATTTCGTAAAGAACTTGCGTGGTTTTCCGTAATGTTATGGTGAGATCTGAGAAGTGTACTCACTGAAAAGTAAAAATGCTTTTATAAAAAAAACAAATATATTATTATTATACTTAAAAAATTATTTTATACAAATATAAATTAATAAAAATATAAAAATTTTCTTACCATATAAATTTTATTTAATTTTTTATATTTTATAAAAATTAAAATAAAATATAAATTTAAACTCACACGCACTTCTAATAAAATTCACATTTTTACTATTTATATTTATACCGAATAAACTAATCCTATTAAACTTAATATATACTCTCTTAAAATTTTGGTTACAATTTTTATGTTTCATATAACATCATAGTCATACTATCTGGAGTTTAACAAGTATCGAATTTTAGATATTTTGATTATAAAAGTTTTGAGAATATCTAAATATTTTTTTACTTTTATAATTTTAATACATTTTAATGATTTTTATAAATAAATATTTAAAAGTGAACAATTAATTTAGAACAAAGTAAGTAATGTATGTAGGCTCCAAAAAGAGTTTCTTTGTGTTACTTTTTTCTGTTACAAACAAAAATATATAGAACGAAATAACATGCTTCTAATATTTGTCTAAAGTTTTAAGTTTTAACTTTGTCTTCGGCTCTAAATGTGGTTTTAATGTTATCCTTTCTGTAAAATTATAAAGAGTCACTTATTAATTGTTATATTTTTTTTTTAACTTTTCTTCCAAATTTATCCTCATCTTATCAACATACCTTTCAACATACCACCATTACCACATTATTGTAGCCATGGTAGGGAAGGTGATAAGGTAGGTGATGCCTGATGGCAAAGGCAATGGGATATGGTACAAAAGTGTGTAAAATGTAGATGGTCAATAATAAAAGTAAATATATTTTGAAAATAAAAATATATTGTTTTGTATAGTTTTATTAAATTTTTAATTAGTTCTTTAATTTTTTTTCCTTTCAATTAAGTCACTAAATGATATTATTTTTTCAATTAAATCTATATCGTGATAAAAAATGTTGTATTTAATGGAATATTTTGCTATATAAAAAGAATATTATCTATCCTTTGAGGATCTGTGTAATAAAATATTTTTATGTAGCAAAATATTTTATTAAGTTTATTTTTTTGTTATGATAAGTTTTTAATTGAAAAATTAGATATTATATATAAATCTAATCAAATAAAAAAATATATAAAAACTTAATTAAAAATTTAATAAAATTATAGCATCGATAGAATAATTAAACTAAAATATAAAACTATATGAGTTGAGAAAACTGAAAAGAAATAAACATAAGTAATTCAGATTGGTAAAGCGAATTCCTAATTAAGTAGTAGGGTACCTTATATTACTATATTAGAGTAGTAAACGTGTAAAATATTAGTGAATCCTGTATATACTACTAATTAGTGGCATATATAATTATTAAAGTCTAACGAGTGAAGTATTTGAATCTGAAAAATGGGCGTCAATTGTACACCTATCTATCTATAAAGATAAGAGGTGAAAAGTAATTAGACAATTTTTTTTTCGTCTAAATTTGGTTTTATCATTTTTTAGATCTTCGTGTATTATTTTTAGATATATTTTTTTTGGGCTTGGTATTATTTTTAGATTTTGAATGTACAGCTTAGCGTCGAGTTGAATAGACGACAAAAGCTAATAAATAAATAAATAAAAGTCCAATATCATTTATAGTATTATACGAATGTCGGTAAACTAAAAAAATATTTTAATTTATTTTCAAATATATGTTATTTTCAAAAACATAAAAGATAAAAAATTATATTTTATTAAAAAATTAGGAAAATAATCAAGAAGATATATTGCGAGTATTGATTTTAGACCTTAAATCATGAATATTTAATTCTAAATTTTAAATTATAAACCTAAATCCTAAAATTAATTAATATTGGCTAACTAAAAATTAGTTTTTATACTTTCTCTTAATTTTAATATTTTACTAAGAAATAATAATATAGAGAGTCAATAATATTGTGCAATTAATAAATTTAATATTACAGCATAAACATAAAAGAAAAAAAAACATTTATATGATTCTTAAAATAAGAAAAATAAACTTTTGTGAATTTCATGTTCCTCCACTTCTATATAAACACAACACCTTTCACTTCTTCTAGTCACCAAATTCAAGCTTCATTTCAATTTCAGTTCACATATATCACCACTTTCTTCTTATTCTTCTTAATTATTAATAATTAATAATTAATGGCAGGCCTCAAGTTTGCATTTGTGGTGGTGGCGTGCATGGCCATGGTGGCAGCACCAATGGTGAATGCAGCCATAACATGTGGTCAGGTGACCAGTGCCATATCACCATGCATCCCTTTCGTCCGATCCGGTGGAATTCCTACTGCGGCCTGTTGCGGCGGAGTCAGGTCCCTTAACGCTGCCGCAAAAACCACCCCCGACCGCCAGGCTGCCTGTAACTGCCTCAAATCTGCTGCCACTGCCCTTGGCGGCAGCTTCAACGCCAACAACGCCGCCATCCTCCCCGGAAAATGCGGTGTTAGCATTCCTTACAAGATCAGCACCTCCACCAACTGCGCTACGTACGTCTATAACTTTCTAATTATAATAAATGTGTACTCAAAATTAGTCACTAAATTAATATATAAAATAAATATAAACATATAAAATATATTAAAAATAAATTTAACTAGAATTAATTTAATAATTAAATTTTAATGTGCAGATGATAATTTTAATTTATTATCATTTTTTATCTCTATTTTTTTTTCTTTCTTTTTAAAATTTTTTAAAGTTTTATTTTTCAAAAATATCCCGCCGTAGATGGAATGACTAGTAATCAGTTTGCTGCCAATCATTTACTTAAGGGCAAATCTTTGCTTAATCAGGCTTATAATAAATATATTAACAATCATGCTATACGTACACATTTTTTCTCTAATCAAGTCAAACCAAGTGAATTTTACTCGTTCTTACTCCATGCTCACGAACAGAATATTATTATTAGAACGAATAAAAATTTAAAAGCAAATGAACAGATTTTAAAATCTGTTCATGTCAACTATAAAAACATGTTCGTTGTACATATAAATTTCTGTTCGTACAGTGCGCGCGTAAATAGTTTGGTTGGATTTAGTTGAGAAAAATATGTGTACATCTAAAATTATTGATATACAAATATATCTAACAATATATCTAACTCTTTAATAAAACAAAATTGTATTATTTAATTACCTACTAATTTTATACAATAATATTTTGGTTATTATTTTTCTATTATTGCCATTTTATTACATGTTATGTATAGTCTAGATTTTTTTTTGGTTGTCTATGTATAGTTTAGATATACTCATTCTTTTGTAGTTTTTTTTTTTTTTTTAAATTAAGTTGTTAGACATACTATTTGTTAGCAGTAAATAAGGTTTAAGTGGGGGAAGACACCTCCTTATTAATTTTATTATCTGTTCAGTGTGTTATTAAAGAAAACCTTTGGATAGGAGTTGGATATTCGATTTCAGTAATTAAGAATATTATTTTTTAAATCAACTATAATTTTGGCCGTGTATGTAAAAATAACTATCTTAACTTTTTTTTCTTTTTTTAATGTTGTGAATGCCACAGCATTAAGTTCTGAGGAGAGGAAGATGAAGCAAGGTGGCTCTGCTAGTTATGTGAAAGCAGCCTTTATTAATTATTAATTATTAAGAATAAAAATTAGGGTGATGATGAGGGCTATATACTTTATATATATGCCCCTCTACTCTTGTACTATCATACTATTTAATTTCCATTTTGTTTTTGTTTTCTCTTATGTGTTTGGAGTAGTTGTTAATTACATGTTTCAATTTCCAACTATGCCAATCAATGAAGCTGCTTTTATTTGGTTATAAGTCTCCTCAGCGGTTTGCCTCTCTTCTCTTGAGTTAATGACAATTATTGTTAATCACATCAACATAGTAATGACATTATTGTCCCATTATGATTTGTTTGATTATTTAAAAATATAAACATATATATAAAAAAATAACTGAAATATATATTGCTAGTGTCAATTTTTTTTGACAAATTCATATAAACATCTATTATATACGCAATCAAACAAAAGAATGAGGCATTGCTCAAAGCAAGTGGTAACAACAATTCTTTTCTTAGTAATCCCCAAGCTGAAAATTAATATGTACCACCATGCTAGATAAAACCGCAAATTGCAACTTTGCAAATCTTAGTCCAAGTACAACCTTTCACTTGTGTATGAAAAACTTAAAACCACCACTCAGGATACGAAATGTATTTATTACAATGAAAATCATTGGCAACTAAACTAAGCACAAGGGAATGCAAAAAAGTGAATTAATTCCTCCTGACAATTTCTAGCTTCTACAACAGTGCCATGAGAAATATAGATCTATAAAATGGGGACCTATCTACTGCTGTTAAATTAACCTGAATCGAAATTTGGGAAAAATGTTGCTCCTGCAGCTAAATCAGCGTATCTGGGAAGGCGAACAAAGCAGTCCAGAAGCATCTGCCCCTACCACAGCAAGATCACAGACGGTACACAGCTTCCCCTCCTCGCTTGGCACAAATCGGGAAGTACAATATGGACAAGAGACATCCTTCTGTCCTCGATAGATTGGCACGTAGGTTGCACCACAAATTACAAATGGATTTCTGAAATCATAGTTCAACTCTGTTGTGTCAGTCATATTTCTTTCTGCAACTGAAATTACTTGCCTTGCTGCCTTTGCTTGGCTTTCAACGGTGGGATTTGTTTCAAGTAGCCTCCTGGCAAAGTTATAAGCTGTCGCAAGGTTCTTCGCCTTGACACAGACAGTCATGGCATTCTGCAAGGCTAACCTCAAGTGTGGTGTCTGAAGGTTGCAGTGAGTGAAATATGCAGCAAGTTCCTGTTGTCTTGCTGGGTTGTCCTTTATTTCTCTCCTCTTCAGTTCCATCTGCAGACCTAAAACATACTCTTTGACAATGATAATCAGTTCCTTCACCTCATCCACTTCCCTCCTTGACTCCACAACCACCAAAGGAATTGTATGAAGAATGTTAAGAAATGTCTTCAGAGCCTCCGTGAATTTTCCAGCAGTAGTTAACTTATAACCAGCTCTAAGCTTTTCATCAAGTTGAGAAAATTTGAAAGGAAGTGCCGGTGGGCCCCTCACATTTGCACTCGATGACTCAGTCCAGCCTCTTTCAATAGCAAGTGATATGACTGGAGCAGAAGAAAATGCACGCAGATACGAATGGCTGCCATTATGAAGATCAATAAACATGGATCTCAAGGGGGTAAAATTTCTTATTCCAAGCTGCCGGTTCAGTAACCTCATTGCAGTCTCAAAATTTCCAGCAGCTGCATGATCAGCAGCAAGAGATGATTTCTGAATCCATATCTGGCTTACTGGCATACCAGGTGTTGGGGTCACAAATACTGAAGACGCGATATTAGCAGCTCTTGCGGTGTCCTCTTCACGGCCCAGGCCTAAATCTTCCATCTCCCATCCACCTTCTTCATCATTTTCTTCAGCTACTTCTCCATCCTCCAAGATAGCAGAAACATCTCCATTTTGTATCCCATCCACGTCAACTATGTCAAGCTCTTCACCCCAATCTGCGTCAACAGCTTCATACTCTTCTTCATCAGCAGCTCCACGACCTGCATTGTCAAACGCACCATCAAACATGCCTCGCATGACCCTGAGGAGGGGCCAATCACTTCCACACATGACGGGTGATGGCGGCATCAAGAGAGACGGTACTTTTCCCTCTGGCAAAGATGGAACATCGTCTCCAAGTTCACCTGCTAGTCGCTCAGCAACATCATACAGGCCATGGACTGATGCAGTGATGTAGGCAAGAGGCAAATGACCTACATTCTCCAAGATCTTAACACGTTCTCGAACATCACCCAAATATAGAGCATTGTGAAAC
>JASCZI010000021.1:0-46955 GCA_036250425.1 Stylosanthes scabra
CTAGCCGTTATGAATAGTAATTTACTGTTCACTAGCCGTTGGAATAGTAACTTACTATTCACTAGCCGTTATGAATAGTATTTTACTATTCACGTTATAGACATATATATATATCAATCTGAAGCTCTGGATGTTAGCTTTCCAACGCAACAAGAAATGCATCGTTTGGACTTCTGTTGCTCAAGTTATCATCACTTTAGTGCACAAAGGTCAAGATTGACAACATGCACTAAGTTTTAAACCAACGCCTACGCGTGCTACAGAAACTTTTTAACAACGTTTCTTTTGTGTCTAAAACACCTTAAAAACATTTTTGTCATGTAGGAAACAATCTCAAGCATTGATAATGAATACTTATCATTGTTTTACTATAAAACAAATTGTAAAACATTTACGGCTATAGTTTTCATAAAACGTTTTCTTTAAAACACATTTTCTTGTGTGTGTGTGTAAGAGAGATAATAAACTTTGGTTCATGACAAGATAATTACCTAAGTCCTAAGATACTAAACTGTCTTCGACCTTGCGAACTTGTCTTCTTTTCTTCGTTTGCTTGCCTTCAACGCTTATCCTCAATTTCAATGTTTGTCATTCATCAAAACCTAAACAAATGAACTTATGCAAATAATAACATGGTTAACAATTGTAACATGGTTTACAATAATTATTGTAGTACCCAAGTTGATTTGAGTTAATTTCCTCTCAATATTTTATTTTTCTAGAGTGAAAATCTGAAGACACCATTTCAATATAGAGCTACCAATTCTGTCAAGAGTGAAGATGCTAAAGGTTTAGGGTGACGTGCTTCCTACAGAATTATTTTATATTGCTAGGACATCTGATTTAACTATCAGTTCTCTTTAAATTTTTTGGAATTGAACTTGGTGTATTGAATCAAAGAATTCAACATGTTGTTTTTTCTTCTTTTTTTTTTCTAATTTAAATCTTTTAAAGTAATGTTTATTGGAAGTAGAACTATAATTTTTTGCTATGTATGTACATTCCTCTTTAGTTGTGATTTTTTTTCATTTTTTAAGTTGATTTTTTTTCTTTTTTGTTGGATTTAGTTCTTGTTCTAATTGGGCTTTGATTGTCCTTTTTGTTTGTTAATAGTTTGTCTTTCATTATTTTCTATTATTATTGTACAAGCCCATCTTAGGAATTTGCTACCAGACAAATTGAGAAAAGTAACCAAAAAATAAAATTAAGAAAAAATAACCATTTTGCTTTAATATGAAACAATTTTGTAAGGGCTCAAATAGGGAATGAAATTTAAGGCCAACTAATACTAGCCCACATGGATAATCTAATGTATTAAGTTTTTTAGTTTAAATTATGGTTAATACCAAAAAAAGAAGTTTCACTGAGCATTGACAACAAAAAACTTAAAAAGTTTCAATTAGGATCAATAACAAAACTTAACATCGTAATACCAAAAAAAAAAGAATTTAAAATATAGTAAAATATTCTTGTAAGATTCCAGCATGAGACTCGCAAGTTTGGTGTAGCTTCCATGATCTTTTAATGTCAAACCTTCCATCCATAAGGTCTTCTTGGAATAAACTTTTTCAGCATGACATTCACGTTGTTTACTGTGGCTTTTTTTCTCAAATAAATTTTCCAAAATTGTTTTGACATGCTTTTTATGAGTAAGATGAATTCTTCCAAAATAGAACGAGTTGTCTGTTGTTTTTTTAAGTATGGTCACAACACAAATAATATCTCCATACTTCTCAATCATCTTTGTTCTTATGTCTGTTTATGTTATCTCAGTTCCCACTGGAAAGTTAATGTATAATGACCGGATAGAAACCGAATTAAATTTGGAAGGTTGTTCACCTTGTTCACGTTCAGTTATCAAATTTATTGAGTTATCTGCTCCAACCACGATAGGTGATGGAATTTTCTGGACTTTTCTTGTCTCGAGCAATGGCTTCTAAGATACTCCTGAAATGATGGAAACATTTTCCAACTATAGTTTGCGTACCTTCTATGACCTCCCTCCTTTGAATATACAACAAGTTTAGTGAAAGACATTCACCTGTGACATGGTAGAGTTGTGGAAAGTCTTCGATTGTCAAGGTTGGTGTGTATTGTGCCTTAAGATAATGTAATACTTCTTCCGTTTCGTCCACCACCATTTTCATTGTACTCATCGACAGTGCCCATATGTTAGAGATGACGTTCACGACTCCGATGTTCTCTAGTAAAAGCCAGAACCAGATTCCCTCCATTGCTTGTAGATGAGGGGTCTCAAGTTCACATATGATAACTTCGAACAACCTTTTGTCGTCTCTTTCGTCTAAGAAAAATAATTTAGGAAGAACATGCACTCTAGTGTTTGGAGGTTTCACGTTCATCTCACAACTATAGTGTAGGGGTTGCTTGTCTTTGGATGATAGTAGTTTTCTCTCCATGTCACTTGATTTGAGTTTTTTTGCGTAGGTAATTAGTGGGGTGTTATGTAACGATCCAACTTTTAGCACGTCATGACTAATACTAATAGTTAGGTGGTTACGACCTACTGACTGCAGAACTATTTATCAGATAATACTATAAGCATGTCGGACTATAAATTACGAATAAAAGAGAGGAGTAATAGTTCACGTAAATAATTATACAACTATAGTTATAATATTAAGATTACACGCACAAAAATAATATACATAATTATACAAAAGAAGTACGGAACATTATTCATCACATGTATAAGTACATCACACAAAACTTCAACTATGATCCACGCAGGGATCTAAATCCTAGATACAACCATTAGAGAGCAGTAAAGCCTAGCCCTCTATAAACATACTATGGCGAGGGAAAATTACTAACACTTTCTAGTATTACTGCACATCTGCAAAACATACTAGCACCAAATTGTGTACCATCGCTACGAATCGCCGGTCCATCTCTCGGAAAGCTACTAACCCATAACTACACTCCCTCTAGTCGAAGCTGATCCCACAGATCCCTCGAGATCTATGTCATAGTGGAATTCTCCTGAAGTCTCAATGCTCAAAACCTCGAACATATCTGCGATCATATCCTCATCGAGTAAATTTGACTCAAACTCATCCTCCCCGTCCGCCGAATCTGTATCCTCATAAACATCCTCCTCGGTCTCCTCATCCAGATCCTCCTCCATCGGGTCCTCTTCAGGATCCTCCTCCATCGGATTCTCCTCAACTGGATCTTCCTCAACCCTCTGTGGCTCCTCCAAATACTGTGTAAACATCGTGATATCGAAATCCATACGGGGATCATAAGGCTCACCAATGATCCCTGTGTCCACCGGAGCTGGCGGCGTACTATGAGGCTCAACCTTCACTGGTACGAGTCGAGCAGGAGCACTGTGCCAAGAGGGAACAACTCAATCATCAGAAAGAAACTGTCCCCCAATGGGATCAAGTGTGTGATACTCAGGGGTAAGAGGCTCATAGTATGCCAGGGGTGGTACAAGAGGAATTTTGAACTAAGGAATCAAAATGCCCAGATCATCATGGAAGTATGGAGGCTCAGGCATCGAAACATCTTCTGATCAGACAGCGGGGGAAAACAGAACGTCTCTCCGAAGGGATGAAGGTCAGTCAAGGGTACATTGATGCGTGTGTGTCGTTCATGGTTTTAACCCCTAATTTCTTATGTTTTTAGTCGAAATTTAGCTCAATACTCAAGTAAACTAGCTTAATTCTTCATAAATTATTATCTTGAGTATTTTGTTATGTTTTTACAGAAATGCAAAAGAAACAGAGAAACAGAGGAAGCAAGAAGAAAACAAGCCCATGGGAACACCTTAGTCATGTTTGGCTCAAGTCATAGACTTGGCCAAAACGTGACAAGCATGGAAGCCCATGTCACGCCCAAGCAAGCACCTCATCACTTAAAGCTTAAGGACACCACGTTTGGGCCAAGCTCCAAACATGGTGTAAATGTGATTTCCTCCCCAACAAGCAAAGTCAAGCAACACCAAACGTGATTTACGTTTGAGAAGGGAAGGACCACGCCTAGACGTGTTGCCTCAAGTAACCAAGGAAGCTTGCCCACTTAAACATGTTTGCCTCATGTCCTAAAGGAGCCAAACGTGACAAGCATGACAATTCAAGGCCAAGGAAGCGCCTAGGCTCACGTTTGGCCCATGTCCAAACTTGGCCTTGGCGTGATCTCTCTAAGCTTGTGACAAGCTTTCCCTCACCAATCCAAGGCCACGTTTGAGCCAAGTCTGGGCAGACTTGGCCCAAACGTGGTGCACCAAGACCAACCCATGATCTGTAGAGTTGTTTCGATCAGTAAATTGTAATCTCATTAGGTTTAGTGTTTATGATTATAAATAGCTTAGTTTCTAGGTTTTAGACAACACGTTACATACTTGATATTCACAGACTTTTCTCGTTCTGTTTTAGTTCTCTGTCTCGTTTATTTCAAGCCTAGGGATCAGGGCTCTTTTCATCGCAAGCATATAATCCTAATGTGATTTCTCGTTTTCTTCAACTGCAACCATCACAAATCAAAGTTCAATTCTATGTTCTTCAATTACAAAATTACTTAACCGAGAGGTATGTAGTTTTGTTGCTTCCAATTATTATGTTCGAGAGAAACATTAATTGTATGTGTTAGAGAATTGTTCTTCTCAATTATCCAGTGAACTAGAGATAGGGAATTGAGTAATTGTGCAATTATTTGTGTGAATCTCAATTAGGGTTTGTTACATTAGTAAGTGACATAAAACTAGTCTTTGATCCCTCTTGTAATTCACATAATTGAACTAGGATTAGTCTTAACCTCTATGTTAGTTAGTTAGTCAAGGGATTGATAATTAATTAGGATTAGAGAAACTAAATCACTAAGAGATTAGGTTTTAGTTAATTAGATTTTTTTGTGATTTGATGATTGCTTGCATGAGAAGTAAATTGATTAATTGAATTAGGGTTTGTTTGGGTGAATATCTCTTAATCCTAGGCTTCTTTCTCATTATTATTATTATTATCATTCTCATTATTTGATTGCTTGCTGTCCAAGTTTCTAATTCATTGATTTTTGTTATATTTTGTTTGATTTTGCATGATTTTGTATGATTCGATTTGATTAGGATTAGACTAGATTTGGTTAGATTTGATTTTGATTTGATTAGATTTGATTTAGATTCAGTATCTCTCTTATTAGTTGATTTATCTAATTAAAGAATTGATTGATTATTATTGCTTAATCCGTTAATCCTCGTGGGACGATAACTCTTACTCACTTTTATTACTTGATACGATCCGTTGCACTTGCCGGTGGGAGTCCGAAACTCCGCAAGGATTTTGGACATCATACATCATAAGGTCGGTCAGGATTGAACAATGGACTAAACAGAGGATACGTGAAAGATTGATCAACAGAGGGATACATATGCACGCACAGCCTACTCGATGCAATAGAACCTAGCAAGTCGACGCTCTGGTACACATCACTGTCAAGCTGCTCATAGAATATGACGACGGTCCCCATCTACAACGAGGAAAGAAAACATGGGTGAAAATCTAAGATTCCTAGCAGGGGTAAGAGAGGGGACGTGGTAATCTTAAGCATACATATATACATCATATTTATTAAACGATTCGTTCGTAGAAGCAGAGTACACAAACAAAATAGCAAACACAACCATACTACAATCAAATACAATCACAAAGCAAAATACACAAACAAAGACGATACATGTCTGGTCCCGATGCAGGCCATGAGCTCATGCGTCGGTTGTCTACCCGCAAACCGACGTTACTCGGAACAAGTCCGAATATAATTTCTCCACTGTGTACATTCAACAATGTGCATCATAGGGGTGAGCCATGTACATTTAGCACTACTGACATCATGGGGGTGAGCCATGTACATTCAGGGCAAATAAATATTGATGTTAAATTCTTTGCAACACAGTGAGAAACAGTAAACATACCATACGGGAAGCGATCCCGCCTTACTCAATCACAAGTCTGTTTAACCGAATCATTCTGTTCTCAATTAGCTGATCTTTATCAACCTCTTAGGATTAAAGATGTATTCATTCTTCTCTTTCCTTACATTATGAACATGATTTGGTGTTAAGGAATTACCTCTAGTGACCTATCCAAACTTAATCCTAAAATTTATATCTTAACTCTATATTTTGTTCTTAAATATTTTATATTTATATTCTTAACCCTCAATTTTTAGAATTTGCACTTTTACCCCTTTACTTTCTTAAATTAGTAGTTCTAACTTTGACTGATTTTCCCAAGTCCCAAATCTTTTCTTATGTATACTCTTACTTTCTTTAAAAAATTATATTTTAAGCCCCAAATTCATTAAATTTATGGTCTTGCCCCTTTTTGTCACCAATTTTATATTTTTACCCCTAATGACTTATAAATTAAATTTTAATAAAGTTTTACCACTAAATCCTTTTTTTACCATTTGTAAATTATTCTTCCAACTTTATTTCACTTTTTATTTCATAATCCTTTTAATCTATTTATTATTTTTTTTTACTCTTTTACCATTCTTTTACCTTAGTTAAAGTTACTAAAACTTAACTAATTTACCTAATATTTACCAACCAAGTATATCACATTTCTTAACACATTTGAGATTATCATCAATTAAAAACAACTTGTTTTTCCTTATGTTCGCTACGGCCAGAGCTCTTCATGGAAGAAAATTAATACAAAAGTTCATTTAGTGTCATTGTAATCATACATTAACATCCAGGATCATCAAGCATCATCTGAATCATTCATCATCATCAACAATGCATGAAAACACCCATCATCATCAATTATATCAAAGAAACCACATTAAAGAGTTCTAATCTATCCTAACCACTTACCTTTGATCTTTAAGCTTTTCAAGGACTTTGTAATACTTGTGACCAATAACCAACCACCTAAGCAAAAATTAAGACAACTTTCATCACCATTAAGACCCCATGGCCGTGGGTCAAAAGAAGGAAAAAGGAAGGATTTTTAACTCACCAAGACTTGAATTTTTGTTGTAAGATCAAGTTCCTCTTGAAAGCTCCTAAGTTTCGCTCTATTTTAAAGAAATAAAAAAGCAAGAAAATCCTTAGTTTTTTTTTTCTTTTTTATGATTAAAAAACTGATTTCTTGGAGAAGAAGAAATCATACTTCAAGTCCACTAACATTAAGATTCAAGGATAGAGAATAAAGATGATGAAGAATTTAAAGTTTAGTGTGAGATATGTTGAGAAATAGTCTTGAAAATCCTTGTTCTTCTTTGCCTTCAAGTCACGATCATAACCCCTTCTATTATTCAATTTATTTTCTTGTATTCAAGAATCAAGCATGAGAATATTGTTTAGATAAGAGTTATCATAAGTAAAAAGAAGAAAGAAAAGAGAGAAAATTACCGTAAGGAAGGGAAAAAGTGTGTAATAGTTTTTGTGAAATTTTAAGAACCTGGGGTAATTCCTTAAGTAACTTAATACATAGTTGTTTGAGTCTTTACTTGAGATGAATCATGAGTGAGAATACTAGAATTAATTACGGTTAAAGAGAGAATGGAATAGATAATTACAAGCATTTTTTTAATTTAAATAAATTGAAATTTGTTTAAATAATCATGAGGAATTTTAACACATGGTAAATTTAAATGAGATAGGTAATTATGAGGTGTCCCTAAATGAAGGGAACCATGATAAGGAAAAAGAGGATAATCACTAAATTTTGAAATTAAAGAAATTAAGAGGTAATTAGTAAGTGAAATCTTTGGTTAAACCAGGTTCGATTCAAGTTCAAGGGTAAATGACCAATCCTATGATATTAGGAGGTTAAACTATAGCTAAACCAAAGCGGTTAAATTTATTCTAATGACACTAAAAGGTCATTTTATTATCTCCAACAGTATATATGGTTAAAATATTATCCATTGAGACCAGTTTCAAGTCATTTCGAGTACCAGTTCACTTAGGGGCATTTTGGTCATTATTGAAAAATCTGCGACCACGAAATTTTTTTATTTTTTCTTTGGGTCCGCCTCGTTAAACCGAGTGAAACTCGTGGTTGTCAAATTTTAAAATTCCTGTCCGATAATTCTGTATAATTTATTTTACGTAAAAAAAATGAGTTCTTACATGTTACTTGTTTCAAATGATACTTTGTCATGAACAAAATTGTTGGTGATTTTTTTGTTGTATCATGTTTTTCTTATGTGGTTCCAATGGATAAATTCTCCGTTAGATATCTCTTTCAACATTGTGGGTTTCATGGGGGGGAGGGGTTGGGTCAGGGTAATGTAGTCTGTATATGTTGTGAAAAATTTTATATTGAATGTGTAGTGGTATGAGTTAATATAGATTGCAATGGCAAGTATAATAATATTTTTTTTACAAAGAAAATAAAGAAAAATGAGTTTAAACAAAGGTTTAGCGTGCTAATGACAGAAGATTTTTAGCAATAATTACCATGGACAAGATGTTAGTTGCTACATCTCCTCGTATACATAAACACTGCATGCCTCCATTGGGAATATGAGATAATCAATTATGTAATTACTATACACCTGGAACTTTCACTCTTTCTTTAAATCAAACTAGTGTGTTTTAGCCCGACGGTGCCCGGGCATATTCAATAGGATTTATTGACATACAAAAATAAGAAACACAACAAATGTAGCTCTAGAACACTTGATGAACTATATTGTGGATTTGTTGGTACTCAAAGAAGATCATTCCCTTAACATTTATATAGGCAACAAAGTTAGCCACCATATCCATGTGAATAAATGTATGAACATGTATGTATTCACACAACCAAGTCAACAAACACACATGTATGTGAATACACAAGACAAGCCACCAACCATGCATGTATGGGAATACAAAATATTTATTAGTTGCAATCACATCCCGTGCTACCATATTTGGAACTAAACATCTAATATTCAAAGCATTTGATCAACTTTGAATATACAAGTAAAATCAAACAATCTCCACCATGATTTGATTTTTCATCAAATTTCAAAGTTAAAAAAAATCATTAACTGTAAGTAAAAATCCCACAGTAATTTATTCAGGATCACTCAAATTCATTACTCACCAATAACACACCACACAAATAATCAAGAGAGAATTTCCAGCTTAATAACCAAAATTTCATTATGAGAAGATATATAACATAACAATATGTTAGAAGGAAAAACAATACTAAAATCATGATACGTAACTCTCTTTTTACTCCCCTAATAGAGAGGAAGTGAAGACTCTCATTATAAACTTACATCTTTGTAACTTCACTTAGAAAACAATAACGCATGAAGTTGCCTTTATATAGGCAAGATTTCTTAATATAATATTAATTATTAATCACTAATAATAGTGATCAATTTGCTCACAAAGTTTTACATGTTTTTACACTTACAAGCTTTTATTTAGTTGTCAAATCCTAATACAGCTAGATTTAAACTCTCGTGTTGCGCATAAAAAATATATTAATATTTAATAAAGTATATTTTTTAAAAAGTCTTAAATTTATTTTGTATTTTTAAATTATGTTAATAATATTTTAATTAGGTTAATTTAACATTTATTATGTGAATATTATTGTAATTCTACTTATTAAAAATATTTGAGATAATAAGTAAAAAAAATTCGAATATATTTCATTTCATCGTTAAAGCTCCTAATATGAAATTTATTACAAATTATATATACAAAAATATAATATACCAAAAATGAATCATGACATAATAAAGATGATATTTTTATATTGTAATTCAATTTCTTTGTTTATATGTATCTTTTCACTTTCAAACCATGTATTATATGTATTACATTAATTACTCGTTATGTACTCATGAAGTCAAATAGCAATTATTTCTTACACGTATCTCATTATTAGTTTGTTAAAAAAAGACTTAATATAAAAGCTTGATACTCATCATATGAAGAACAAAAATCTAGAGTGCAGTTAAATATAATGAAAGTTAGGCAAAACAATATTTACGTAGATTGGATTTGAAAGAAATTGTAAGTAATCATATAACTTAAAAAGGTAAATTTTTTTTTAAAAAAAGTAGAGGTTTACTGACATTGAGAAATGAGACATACATCCTTGAGTAGAAGTCGTGTATGAGGCATATCTCATTACATTTTTTTTCTCTTTCTCTGTCTCTACGTTTTCTTATTTTCAAATTTTCTCTTCTGTACTCGTAACATACACCCTGCGTGCACTGGTGCAGGTGTTGTGTCACCTGAGAGAATGACATGTGTCATTCACATGGATTGTGATATTGAAATAGAGTTAGAGGCTGACACATGTTGCGTATGGAGACTGTTACTGTTCCCTTTTTATTAAGGGGGAATTGATATAGTCAATTTAACCTCAATATTAGTAGCAGACATTTTTCTAAGTAAAAAATAAAAGGGTAAAAACTAATGAAATCTACACTAAGTCAAAGTTGAAGGTATGATAACATAAGTTGTTGCAGACTTATTAAGATAACGGCGGCATGTGCGAAGCAATTGTGTGCACAAGTTGAGATTATAGGCATGAAAATTTAGAAGGGAGTGTGGAATGATGATGTATATTGTATCTAAAGAGATGAAAACTTTGATGTTTGTGAGCTTTAATTTTGTTCATAATTTTATTTAAAACCAATATCTATAACGATAATGTATATTTATCTAATTTATTTATTTCATGAATAGTTATTTAGTTATGTGTCATAATTGTTTTATTTTATTTATAACGGCATTTACAATAAAAATAATGAGGGTTTTTTACTTTTATATGTGACGAATAGATTTAGATAATTAGTAGTTGGAGGTAGATGATTTAGAAGTTTGTAATTAGTGCCATTTGTGAATTTTGCTTACGTGACAATATAATAAAATGATTGACATTTGAGATGCTATGAGAACCTACCTTGGTCTCTAAATTTATATATAATAAATAGATTTGACTATGTTCAAATCCTCAATTTTGACCATGCATGCATTCTCCTTTCTTCTTCTATCTATTCAAAGTTTGCTTCATCCAACTTTGATCACTTGCTTATCTTATAACTAATAGGTTTCTTCCTAAAATTTACTAGGTTTGCCTCGTTGTCTTTGATTCCTTACCCATAGCATAAGAAAAAAGGTGTGTGCCTTAACATCTAAGTTTTATATAAGGAACATCCTGCTCTTAGGTGTTCTTTGCCCCGATTTCCCGATCCTAGAAATCTAAATAAGATAGTACGTAGCTTGGTTATCAATAGGCTTGGAAGAGGGGCTAGTCAAGAAAGCAACACATTCATAGTGTTTGGAATCAAGGTCAATAAAATAAATCATTTATGATGCTTCTGGTTTCTTGCTAAGGAATTTCAATTCAATTTAAATTCTTCAAATTTTTTTTATCAAACATTGCAACTCATGTTTAACTTTTTTGAATTCTTTAGAGATCTTGTTTCATGAATGATAAACATATAATGTTTGATTTAATTTCCAACATTGCATCCCTTAAATCAAGTTTAACAAAATATTATTTTTCTAATTATCTTCAACTTAATCATGTGATTTCTTCAGCCTTTGCTTCAATAATCGAATCTACGATTTCCTTTTTCTCCTCTTTAATTGTTGTTGTGTGATTTCGTTCCAACACTTCATTTTTTTTCTGTTTTGATTGTACATAGCTATAACATCTTTCAGCAATCAGATTTGGTTCAGCATCGTGTTGAATTCTTTCAACTCTTTGAAATTTTTGTAGTTTATAATAATTCTTTTCCTCGTCAAATAAACTGAGACTTATTCTTTTTAATGCAGTTCTATATTCTTCATATTTCTAATGTAGAATATATGATTGTATCTCATCTGCATTATGTGAAGAACTCTCTCTACTACTATTTGTTATATCGTCAATTGGACATTCTTCTGAGGTTTTTTTCCATTAAATATGCATGAAAATTATATTTATTCCCAAAATTCTTATCTAATAAAATAATGATCAATTTACGCATCACCATTTCGTTTTAGGCAGGAGAGAAATGAATTTCAAAATCAACTCTACCTAGGTACATGCGAAATGCCATGTCCCTAGAGCCAAAGGAGAAATGGATAGGTCTGATGCCATTTAATTCTCATTGCAAGCCAAATAGATTAATTGGCACACTCTTAAAATTAGTCTTATGAAAAAATGTCACACATTTCCACTCATTTCAACATTCAATGATATTTATATATTATACTTTGAAATAATTTTTAAAAATACATTCATAAGTATAGTCCTCCAAACTAATAATAATAATAATAATAATAATAATAATAATAATTATACAATTATTTTGTCTAATTAAATTAAATCAAATCATTTATTTTTGTATCAAATAAAAAATTATTTTGATATCAAATAACATAGAAAATAGTACAAAAAGGCGCTTTTATTTAATGTTAAAATAATTTTTTATTTGACATAAAAATAAATAACTTGATTAATTTTTATTAGATAAAATAAGTGTACACCTATAATAATAATAATAAATGAGCAGTGATAATCATAACATAATCATGATAAAAATTACTTTTAAAAATATAAAACTATTACTACCTATTACAGTATTTAGAGACCAAAATGTTATAATCAATAATACTACTCGTACACCAAATACTATTTGATTTATAAATTTATGAAAATATCTATATATAGATTTTTATTTTCAACTTTTTAATTCTAAAATTTGATTTTGATTTTTAGTTTTAAATGTTTTTAAAAGTTAAATATTTAATTTTTCTAAAATACATGAAATGCTCATCTTATAACATTTTTCTCTTAACTAATTATAATTTTTTTTTGGTCTAACAATAACACTAACGAAAACATTTCCAGTATACTTGAAACGAGTGTTCCTATATTTTTAATCATTTATTTTGATCACATATACATTATATAATTAAAATAAATTAAGATCAATGACTAAAAATATACAAACACCCGTGTCCTTGGTACAGTAAAAACGCTTCCAACATTATATTATATTTTTTACTCTAACAATTCATCTGTCCATTTCATCTCTTGTGTCCATATCATTTCTCCTTTATTATTATTATTATTATTATTGTATGACATCTTTTCATAAAAACAATTTTAAGAGTGTGCCAGCTAATCTATTTGGCCTGCAATGAGAATGAAATGGCGTCAGACCCATACATTTCACCCTAGCTCCAAGGATATGGTATTTCACATGTCCCTAGTGAGAGTTGGCTTTAAAATTCATTTGGTCGCTGCCTAAAGCGAAATGGTGGTGCGTAAATTGCTCATTATTTTAGCAGATGCGCATTTTTAGAATAAACATAAGTTTCATGCATTTTTTTAAAAAAAAAAGCCTTCTTTTGAGTTGCAACATCAATTCCACCTCATAAACTTACATCAACAAGGCTTCAAAGATTGTAAGCCTTCTATTGGGTATGCATTATCTCACAACTACTTTCATTTCCTGTTAATTTAGGAACCTCACTATTACAGCTATAGTAAGCCACCATGAGAATACTCTTGATTCTCATAAACTCTCTTTCTTAACAACCTCTCTAATATAAGAACACTTTTGTTTTTCACACAAATGCTTTAAGTATAAAAACTAATCTAAAAAATTCTTCAACTCTTCGTAGTTGACACTAAATTGAACTTACTTCACGAACAAACAACTTTGTAAGAACTCTCTCATACTTTACAAAATTTCAAATATTTTGTACTAGATTTACCAATTCTGATACTAATTACAAGTAAAAACCCTACAGTAATTTGTCCAGGATTATTCAAGATCACAACTCACCAATAACACACAAATAACCAAAGAGAATTTCTACTTAATATATAACCAAAATTACATTATGAAAAGATACATGACATAAGAATATGCTAGAAGGAGGAACAATACTAAAATCATAATATATAACTCTTTATTTACTCTCCTAATAGAGAGGAAGCAAAGAATCTTATTCTAGGCTTGCGTACTAATAACTTCACTTAGAAAATAACAATACATGACCATGCCTTTATATAGGCAAGATTCCTTAATATGATATTAATTCTTAATCACTAAGAATGTAAATGGTGGTGATCAATTTGCACATAAAGTTCTACATGTTTCTACACTTACAAGCTTACATTTAGTAGCCAAATTCTAATACAATTTGACTATGTTCAAACCATCAATTTTGACCATGCACGCATTCTTTTTTCTTCTATCTATTCAAAGTTTGTTAATTTAACTTTGATTACTTGCTTATCTCATAACTAATCATCATTCATGAATTTAAATTTTTCACCTGCTTAATTTAATTTAAATTATTCAAATTTTAATTTTTGTTGTTGCTCAAATATTGCGACTCATGTTTGACTTTCTTGAATTCTCTAGATATGTTGTTTTATTAATGATAAACATATAGTGCTTGATTTAATTTCTAAAAATAACAAATCTCTACCTAAATTAAAAATATTAGTGATAAAAAATAAAGATAAAATTTTAAATAATAAAAGTGGGGCAACCTATGAACAACTAGGGGTGTCAATGGGGCGGGGCGGGGACGGGGAGCTCCCTGTCCCCCAAATCATTCCCCGTCCCCGCCGCATTCCCCGTCATGGGGGAATTTTCGTCCCCATCCCCATTCCCCGCGGGTTTCCCATTCCCCACGGGTTCCCCATTCCTCGTTTCTCTTTATTACTTTTAATAGATATTTTATTAAAAATAACCAAAAAAATTGAAAAATTAATATAAAAATACTAATATAGTAAAACATCATTTAAATATATCTTGTCCAAAATAATAAATTATTTAAATCTCAACATTATATTCAGAAAAATAAAACAGTACAACATAATGAGATGTAAAATGACTAAAAAACATATACTAGAAATTAATTAATAAGGATACTTAAGGCATTTTAAATAATTCGGAGAATTTCGGAATGTGAAATTACATAAAGGCTACAATATATATTATATAAATAAGAGTATTTTAGGTATTTAAGATATTTCGGGAATTCGGGGACGGGGTCGGGGATTCCCCGCTCGGGTCCCCGCCACTACCTTGGGGGGATTTTGCCCCCCATCCCCGTCCCCACGGGGAAAATTCCCCTCCCCATTCGGGGCGTTCCCCAAGGGGATTCCCGCGGTGTGGGGAATTTTGATATCCCTATGAACAACATGAATCAAACACCAATAATATCAACTAAATTGGTTGATATTGGATAACATGTTCAACACATTTTACAACATTAGATGTTATATCAAAAACTTTATCCTTCTTCTTTTTGAGTTTCAAACAGTCAGATTTCCAATGTTCTTTGTGGCACCATCTACATCTTCCTTCATAATATCTAAATCTAGATTCCTTACCAATTACCCTTAACAACCAAAATATTATTTAAATCATCAAATTGATTATCATTATCATGCTTCATCTTTCCATGGCTCAGGAGCAAATATTTAACTTCATCAATATTCAGACTTTTAATTCCATAAATGAGCATCTGACGAAAAACTTGTAAGAATTGAATAATGAACAAAGCAACAACATAATTAGTTGCTCTCTAGAGAAAATTTCACCCATGTTTTTCAACACAGTCACCAAAGAAGTAAACCCAACAATATGAGATTTTACCGAAGTTCTTTTTGACATATATAACATATACAGACGTTGTAAACCACTGAGATAATTGGCTATTGTATTAGTCATGTATAATGACTCCAACTTAGTCCAGCAGTTGTTTCTTCTGAGAAAACCTCCCATAGCACATCGTCTGTAATGCATAAATGAATGATAGTAAAAGCCTTTTGATGGACCTCTTCCCATTCAAAATCATTTATTTTTACAAGCCTCTTATCTTTGTCATCAATTGTAACTTCACACCATGTTGTGTCACCGTCATACGAATTTTTCATATTCCAAAGTTGATGCAACTATCAAATTGCTTAATTTTATATTTCATCAGGGATAGCATCTTCAGAACAAATTTTGCCCAAAATTCTTAAAAGTTATTATACCACTTGTTGGGAAATTAAGAACAGAATATTGAGAGAACGGAAATAGAAGCTTAATAAACAAAATTGAACACAAGAAAATTAACATGATTCGACTAAAAGCCTATGTCCACGACCAAAGACAATAAGCAAATATTTCATTATAAAATATTACAAAGATACAAAATAGATTTTTACTCCACTTAAACCCAACATGACAAACACTCAAACACAAATTCCAAATATATTAAAAATATCTGATGGCACTAAACCAAATGGTGTATGCTCTCAACTCTTAAGAGAAATAAATAAAACAAAATACTCATCACAAATATAAAGAGAAGACACAAAAAAGATCAATACAAATATTTTCTATTGATTTGAGATACAAAAAGATGAAGCACATCAAATGTAGTTCTAGAGCACTTGATGAACTATATTGTGGAGTTAATGGTGCTCCAAGAGACCAAGAATATCATTTCCTTAGCCTTTACATGTGCAACAAAGCTAGCCACTATATTCATGTGAATACATGTATGTATGAACATGTAAGTATAGTATTCACACAAGTCTTCCAATTTGAATACAACCATGTTATCAAATACACATGTATGTCAATACACAAGGCAAGCCACCAATCATATATGTATGTGAATATGAAATTTTAACTAATTGTATTTACATCCAAAGCTATTATATTTAAAATTAAACATCTAACGTTCAAAGTATTCGATCAATTTTAAACGCACAAGAAAAATCAAATCAAAATACTCAACATTGATACAGTTTCATTATTAATACAACAACAATCCTACTTTAAGTCTATCAAAACTACTTTGGGCACATACATACACATTATTCAAACCTATTACATGAAAATGGTGACCTTTTTTTTTCCGATAAGTCTTAACTCACCAAGAGAACCTAAAAGAGGGGGGTGAGTGAGGTTTTACACAAAAAACAAAATATATAAAATACAAAAAACACTAAAACAAAACAAAGATCAAGAGCTGTCTAAACATTACACAGTATGCAATTTTCTTCAAATGAATAAACACCTTGTTGCTGTAGATAATATGGCTTGTCTTTGATTGCAATCCTAATATCAATTATGCTCAAAGCCATTCTTGCGACCATAAATTTTTGTACATCAACACCTTGCTCAAAGCCTCTTCCAAACTTACATCTATATTCTTAAACACCTCATTCCTGAGATACCAAATAACCCATACAATCGAGAAGAAAAAAATCCTCCAGCTGCTCATAGATACACGGTCAATTTTGGCAGCCATCCACGAATCAAAACCTTCTCTCGCATTTCCCAGTCAAACCCATTTTACACCCAGCCATTCAAAATATTACATCAGATATTTAAACCAATATCATATTTAAAGAACAAATGAAATACATTTCTTTCTCCTTGTTACAGAGGACACAAGTTGCCATTACATCTTCAATTATTCCACATCTTGCGAGCTTCTCACGTGTGTTGAATTTTTATAATATCACGAACCATGTAAAGAGCTCAACCCTCGGTGGAACCAGGCTTCGCCACAGCATGTTAGTGAAGTTGTACATGTTAAGTTCAATCTCCCGCTCCTTGCTTCCATTAAAAACCTGCAAGAAGGACTTAACAGAGTAAACTCCATCCTTTTCATGCTTCCACACCATTTTGTCATTTTCCCCACTTTTAACACCTACACGGCTCAGTACAGCCAGCATATCTTTCAAATTTTCCTCTTCCCAACCTCTTAATGCTCTTCTCATATTAAGATTCCACACCCAAACTAGCCCATTCCAGACCCCGCATTCGTTAATTGTACAAGACTTCTAAGTTGATAAGGTAAATAACCGTGGGAACTTCGTCTTCAACACCCCTTCCTTTAGCCATGCATCATGCCAGAATTTTACCATATTTTCTTTCCCAACTACAAGCTCAATTCCAGTTTGAAAAATCTCTAACAGCTCCGGCCTTTTCACATCAATTGACATAAACTCCCCCTACACACCACTTGTGTCTAACCCCTCAACATTCTCGGTCAACACATTAATATTACTCATTTTATTACAAGATCGAACCACCCTCTTCCACAATGGACACTCCTCCTTCTCAAACCTCCACCACCATTTAAATAAGAGGGCCATATTCTTCAATTCCAAATCACCAACACCTAGCACCCCAAGGTTTTTAGGCCTTTGAATTATATCCCAATTCACACATGCCATTCCCCTCCCACCATCACTCTTTCCCCAAGAAAAGCTAATTTGCAACGATACTGTTGATACTCAAATTTGTCCATAATTTTTGTACATATTTTAAATATAAAAAATAAAAAAAATTTACATTTGTTACAATATTACAAAAGAAAAAGAAAATGAATTGTTCAGGAGCTCAGCCTAACACTACATAAGATCAAGAATCAGAGTTCAAAAATATCTACTAGTGGGCTAAAAAATTGCCAAATGCCAAATGGTCTATGACGTGTTTTTCACTATTCTTAATGGCAGTCCAGTACTCCATGATCCAAAACAAACACTCTGTGTTGAACTTCAACAAAAAATAGGTGAATTCCAAATGTGATCAGCGTCATACTCCACTTACAACTTGTTTGTTGAACCTACCGACAACATGATGAAAAACAATGGAACAACACAAAAGCAATCAGATAAAGAAGATAAAGAGCATTACAAAGAAGATATGACATGATTTTGTGAAGATAAGAAAGTAGCAGTAAATCAAAATTTGATGATGATGATGAGGAGTTGAGCAACAAAGATAATATAAAAACATGCTCTAGTGGCCAGTGAAAAAGTTGAGATAATTAATCAAAGAGATAACTACGATTTTGGTCATAAAGATTTAACTGAAAAATCAATTTAGTCACAAACGTATTTTAGGTCAAAGATTGGTCACAAACGTTGAAATTTTTTTCAAAATAGATTGATTTATGATTTTGCCCCTTACTTTTAAAAACAAACCAGTTTTTAAAGAATCTAGACCGATGAACCGGTTTTTAAGAAATTAAACCATCACCACCATAACCACCATCACCACCAAAAATCCACCATAACCACCATCAACACCATCACAAGTTCACAACCATTTCAACCATCAACACCATTACCATCAACATCATCAATCCACCATGACCACCATCAACACCATCAATTCACCATTTCCACCATTTCAACCATCACCACTATCAATCCATTATCAATATCAACACCATCACAATCAACAGTTAACAACATCAATCCTATTAAGTTCTTAACCAAACAATGTGAAATAGATTCTCCATCTCAATTTTGATCATCATTATCAACACACATTCCTTAATCTTAACTACAAGAATCCCAAATCTTCAGGTACAAAAATGATAACTTCCCAAAATCCACAAGGCAAATGTGAAAAATACAATTCAAAAACTCCAACGAACAAATAAAATTAAAAAATTTTCAATAAACACATATCATGAACCAGCTTCAGATTCCATAAAAAGGAATCAAAATCGATCCTTTTGGGATTAAAAAAAAAAATCTAAAACGATCGAAAATTACTAAATGAAAAAATAGGGAATATAAAAAAGAGGGCGAATTTTACATTTTTGACAAGGATGAAGTTGGCGATGGCGACGGTGGTGACTATGCCGCCGAAGATGGTGGCAGGACCGGTGAGGAGAGCTCTCCTTCCGTTTTTGTTGTGGTTCTTCGTCTCTCTTCTGAAGTTGTGAATGTGATCTGCTCTTTCCGGATGTAGCAGACATCGGTGGGAAGAAGTGAGGGAAGGAAGGAGATTGGCGGCGACGGCGCCGGGCGGCGCAGCTCCGTGAAGGAGTGGCGGATCCGGCTCACCGTTCTCTCTCTCTCTCTCTTTCTCTCTCTCCGACGAAAGCAATCTTTCATCTTCCTTCTAATAATAATAATAATAATAAATAAATAAATAAATATTATTATTATAAAAGGAATCAAAATCGATCCTTTTGGGACTAAAAAAAAAATCTAAAACGATCGAAAATTACTAAATGAAAAAATAGGGAATATAAAAAAGAGGGCGAATTTTACATTTTTGACAAGGATGAAGTTGGCGATGGCGACGGTGGTGACTATGCCGCCGAAGATGGTGGCAGGACCGGTGAGGAGAGCTCTCCTTCCGTTTTTGCTGTGGTTCTTCGTCTCTCTTCTGAAGTTGTGAATGTGATCTGCTCTTTCCGGATGTAGCAGACATCAGTGGGAAGAAGTGAGGGAAGGAAGGAGATTGGTGGCGACGGCGCCGGGCGGCGCAGCTCCGTGAGGGAGTGGCGGATTCGGCTCACCGTTCTCTCTCTCTCTCTCTTTCTCTCTCTCCGACGAAAGCAATCTTTCATCTTCCTTCTAATAATAATAATAATAATAAATAAATAAATAAATAAATATTATTATTATAAAATTGACCCGGTTCGATTTTTAGTGAACCGACCGGTTTAAAACAAAGAAGAAGAAGTTGGTTCAGGTAAATTAGTGATACATAAAAGGGAGAGGGGCAAAAATGTCAATCCAGACCATTTTAAAAAAATTACGATGTTTGTGATCAATCTTTGACCTAAAATACGTTTGTGACTAAATTGATTTTTCAGTTAAACCTTTATGACCAAAATCGTAGTTATCCTTTAATTAAACATCACAGCTAGTGGCATGGTGGAAGGAAATAATTATAATGAGCACAATCATGTTAGCCATTAGCTACACTATAAATTTAAAGAGATACAATCGATATAAAGGGGGAGATTCAAAAAAAAAAAGAAAAAAAAGAAGGAAATAAGCACTGAAAAAAAAGAGAGATTCATCAAAGAAGAAGTATTATAGGAGAACACAAGACAGAAGAGACAACACGATAAAAGTACTCCAGGCTAGGCATTTTTTTCATGTAAACCTGCAATTTCTTGTAATTCTTATGCATTTTTATTTTCTATAATTTAGTTTCTTTTTAAATAAAAAGCAACTACATAGAAGGAAGAAATTTATTACCTGGAATGAATCTCTAAGTCAAAGGGATCCAATTCTTACTTTGTTCTTATGTGCAAATACGTCATTTTCTGTTTTCTTCCATCTTCTTTATACTAACAGCACCACAATAATAGGAAGTTGTAGTCTATCCTCATCACCGTTAAAATAGATCTTTTCTTAATCTAAAGAAACATGTAAGAAAAAAGATAATAGGGAGAGTTAAATAAGAAATCATAGATAGAAGTATAAATCTAGTTCACTTGCTGTAGTTAAAAGTTATATCAATAATAAACCTTATAAAACTTAGAGCCACTAACAAACTTGAATGAATTTTAAAAGAGAAATGGTAAATTATTCGGTTTAAAGCATTAACACGGGACTAGCAAAATGTGCATACCTGCCATCTGATTTCTTCCCCTTTTCAAAAGTAAACACTGAATTAGTAATAAAAAATAATATAAAACTGTGTGAAAAACGATATGCACGCATGACTTGTTGTCGTATATTCTGAGATAAAAGGAGTTATGATTCTGTTATTTTATTTCTCACGAGACTTCGTTTTTTAAATCAATTTATTTTATAATGGTTATTAGTTGAGTTCATCTATGCATTGTATTTATGCTTCCAAGTTCCAACGGAAATAATTACGCAACACAAATAGTTTATTATGCTTTCATTTCATTTTGCTAAGGTTTGTTTTTAATAAATAATAGATAGATATATAAAAAACAAAAAAAGTATGCGTACATTATATAAAATAGTTATAATATTAACAAGAACATAGACATATATTGATTAAATAAGTTTGTTTGTTCTTGTGATTTTAACTTATGGATTAATCCAGAGTGTGGTTTAAGTTAATCCAAATAGAAAAATAAAATAAAATATAATTATAGTTGAATAAAAATAACAATGTAAAAAATAACAATAAACCGATGAAGAAAATTAGAAGAAATTCGGGGTACCGAATATATTACTTCTTTCTAATATTTCTAACGTCTTATATTAAATTTAACCATGAGTGTTGATTAAATTTGATTTCAAAACAAAATATGAAAAAACATTATTTTCATAAAAATAATTAAAAATTAGCATATTAATTCTCGCCAAGTGCAATGACGAGATGTATCCAATTGTAAAAATAATATATATATATATATATATATATATATATATATATATTCCTAAGATTTTTAATAAAATTTAATCAAGAGCATTGATTAAATTCGATTTCACAATAAATATAAAAAATTTTATTTTCAGAAAATAATAAAATTTGGTATATTAATTCTTGTCAAATGCGTTGACAAGATTTAGTTATCAAAATAATAAAGAATACTTGTATTTTCAAAGAAGACCAATAAAATTAAATAGACGAATAACAATGAATTAAATGGTAATCGTTTATTGAACAGACGATATAGGGTGCTAATACCTTCCTTATTCGTAAACAACCCCTGAATCCAAACTCTGGTACCGCAGACCTTTTCTCATTTTGGCATCCAATTAGCCATTCCATTATTTTATGAAAAAATTAATTGGTGGCAACTCCGAACTTTAAATCACAATTCTCCTAAAAAATAAAAACTTTTCAACTCAGTGACGGGAGCACCATTCTCGTCCAGTTTCCCTTTCGCTCGCGCCGTCCCGTGCGAGGACGTTGCGACGTCTTGGCAACTCCTTTGGGGACATTTCTGTGGGTTAAGCCTTATAATAATTTGTTATTATTTGTTATTTGTTTTATTGGTCTTTTCTTATATCTTGTGTGATGGCATGTATGTCAATAATAATTTGTATATAAATTATTTTGTTGTTTATTTCTTCATTGCACACACTCATAAGCTCTACACCCGAGCTTAAACCCAGATATGTTAGATAGAGAGGTAAGTAGTGATGCTTTGTGAAACTTCGGTTTCCGTATAAGCACATGAAAATCTTTCGCTCGAATTAAATCTTCTTTTCCATTTGGAAAAAAATCTCCCGACTAGCCAAAATATTGGCGACAGTAAGGAAATTCGGGAACCATTTTAGGAGTCTAGAACCTACACATTCACTCAATATATGTGATTCCTAGAACCTATCCTCAGGAAAATTCCTTGTTTGTTTCTATCTTCATCAATGCTACTTTTGTTCTCTTTGTCAATTCATATGCATTGTCCATTTTTATAAGACATCATCAAAACACCAACATTCTTGGGAGGAGATATGTTGATATGTAACTTTGGATTTCCATTTTTGTATATATGTGTATATAATGTTTTTGACTTTGTGCCTTTAATTGCATTAGCATTTGCATATCATTTATTTTCTCTTTTCATTTAAAAATAATTAGAAAAATTGTCATTACGATATCCTTATCGAACTCGCTCGCAATCAAAGGCCATGGATGACTTAGGACATGCTCAAGAAGAAATCAAGGAAGAGATGAGTCAAATGAAAGAACAAATAGCAAAAATTTTGGAAGCACTGCAAGCGATGAGTACAAATGGGATGCCCACAGTATTAGGTGGGGAACGAACAAATGTGCCGCAGTACCCACCCAATTTTGGTTCTCAAGGGATTATCACTCTTCTTTCTATGAATCATGGGCTTGCTACTTCAGTACCAATTTATGGTCTTCCTCCAGGGTATACACCTCTAGCAACAACATATTCTGATAATGTTGTGACTACTCAAAATATCGTTTAGCCCACTATGGAAGTCTCACAAGCCTTTCCAAATAATTCTGTTGAAGGAGTTGCGACCACAAGGATCGAGCCTCAGATACTTAATCCTAATAATATGCCAACTTCTGTTCAAACTTATCATTTCATGGCATCATCTACACTTTCAAAAGAGAGGCTGGAAACATTGGAGGAAAGGCTAAGAGCGATAGAAGGTGTGAATAATTATGGTCTTGTGGAAGCTCAAGAACTCTGCTTAGTTCCTGATGTGGTATTACCTCCAAAATTCAAAATGCCCGAGTTCAACAAATACAAAGGGAGCACATGTCCAAAGAATCATTTGACCATGTATTATCGAAAGATGAGTTCACATGCACGCGATGAAAAGTTGTTAATACATTGTTTCCAAGACAGTTTGGAAAGGGTTGCAGCTAACTGGTACGCGCATCTTGAACGATCTCGCATAAAAAGTTGGAAGGATTTGGCGAATGTTTTTCTTAAGCAATACAAGTACAACATTAACATGGCTTCTGATAGATTTCATCTGCAAAACATGTCCAAAAAGGAAAGTGAAACCTTCAAAGAATATGCTCAAAGATGGAGGGAGATTGCTGCACATGTAGAACCCCCGATTACTGAAAAGGAAATAATCACCATGTTCATTAACACTCTCCAATATCCATTTTATGATCGGATGGTTGGAAGTGTGTCATCAAACTTTGTTGACATAGTAATCATTGGAGAAAGGGTAGAAAGTGGTCTAAAGAATGGAAAGTTTACTGAAAGTACAATTGGAACGAATAATATGAAAAAACCTCTAATGCAAAAAAGAAAAGAGGGTGAAACGAATGCCATTGATCAAGGAGGGGTTAACATGTCAGCACATGTGAACTTTCATCCACTGAATCCTTCTTATGCCAATTCCCATGCCCAAATGCCGAAGCCTTATGCGCCAATGATGTCTTATTCTAACCCACTTATGTTTCCACGTCAAAGACCACCGTTCTTTTCCTCTCAACCTACTCACCATTGGATCCAAAATCTTAATACCAATCAAAAGAGGACACCAAATGATTTTGAAAAGAAACTAGAACACTTTGACCCGATTCTCATAACTTACACTGAGTGACTCCCACAACTCATTCAGAATTCTTTGATGGTTCCAGTTCTTATGAAACCAGTCGAGCCTCCTTATCCAAAGGGATTTTATGCAAATACAAAGTGTGATTACCATGCAGGGGCTATTGGACACTCTAAATAAAATTGCAAGGCTTTGAAATATAAAGTGCAAGATTTGATTAACGCCAAATGGTTGAATTTTAAGGAGAAAAATCCTAGCGTGAATCAGAACCCTCTCCCTAATCATGCAAGTCAAACAATCAATGCCATTGACAATTCAAGGCAACAGTTGATAGCTACAGTAGCTGAAGTTAAAACCCCAATGAAATTCATTCTCAAGAAACTCTGTGAACTTGGGTTGATGCAAGTCCCTCCTGTATCTATTTCAATCGGAGAAAAAGGAACAACGTGTCTTCTTGATGAAAAATTTCAACGCTCCTTTGAAGAATGTCGCGAGTTCAAGCAAATCTTGCAAACTTTGATGAACCAGAACTTGGTACAAGTGAGTCATTATAGCGAGCGGGATATAAATGTGATTGATAATTCAAATCTTGATGGCAAAAGATTTGAAAGTACCATCAATGCAAAGACTGCAAGGGTCTCAATTTGTAATATCCAAAGTAACTTTTGTAGTGCTGGATGGATGCTCCAAGACCCCATAGCAGTTATCGGTGAAGATCATCATGAATGAAGAAGATTGGTCTACTCAAACTCATTGGAATTGGAACTAAATAATTGGAAAATCATTGATCTGGCGATAATTTCTCAGTATTATCCAAAGTAATGATGTACAGCAAATCCTTTTGCTCTGCCCAAGGCTTTAGAATGGTTTGTTGTAAAACAGGTTTGATGATTTGGCATTTCAATGTTTCAAAAAAATGAATTTGAAGTTTGTTTCCTTTCTATAATAAATTCTTACCTTAAAAAAAAAATCCTTACGTTCTTTCACATTTTTCCTTGTTCTTTCTTTCATGTTTTACCATCCATCATTTTGTTACATCTTTTTCTCATCTTTTCTTTTCCATCCATGATTGCACATAGATCGTTCAGCCAATCATTCCAATCCCTTATTACCCAAAACATCACATGTGTGCACATATGAGAATAAACTTCTAGAAAATGAACTTCTTGAGAATGACAATACTAGAAATCCACGGTATAATTTTGAAAATCTTGTTAATCAAGCAGACAAAGATTATGATATAGAGCTCTCACCAGAATTGAAGAGGTTGATGGAACAAGAGGCCAAAGAAATATAGCCACACCAAGAGCCAATTGAAGTAATTAACTTCGAGAACGGAGGAAGTCAAAATCGGAGTCACTTTTGAAAGAAAAAAATATTTAGCTGCTTTAAAAAAAATCATTAGAGTTACAATAAGGTACTTTTGGAACTCATGCAAGTGGACATGCCTTGCCAAGAAAGATACTTGTTGCAGGATATTATTGGATAACTGTGGAAGCAGATTATTTCAATCATGTGAAATGATACCATAAATGCCAAATCTATGGTGACAAGGTCCATGTTCAACCCGAACCCTTGAATGTCATGACTACACCATGGCCATTTTTCAATAGGGGGATGGATGTGAAAAGTTCTAAATCCAACATCACAATTCATCTCCTTATCGTCCGAAAATGAATGGAGCAGTTGAAGCAGGTAACAAAAATAAAAAGATTGTTTAAAAGATGGTGATCACATATAAAAATTGGCATGAAATGCTTCCTTTTGCCCTCCATGGATATCGTACTTCCGTTCGTACATCAACTGGGGCAACACCATTTTCTTTGGTATATGGAATGGAAGTGGTACTTTCCATGGAGATTAAAATCCCTTCCTTAAGGGTATTAATGGAAACAAAATTGGAAGAGTTAGAATGGATCCGAAATCCCTTTAATCAATTGAATCTCATTGCTGGAAAATATTAGCTGCTTTGTGTCATGAACAACTTTATCAAAAAAGAATGATAAAAGCTCATGAAAAGAAGATTCATCAGCGATACTTCCAAGAGGGAGATCTGGTTCTCAAAAAAAAAAATCTTGTTGATTTAAAAAGATCAATGTGAAAAGTCGATGCCAAACTACGAAGGTCCTTATGTTGTAAAGAAAGCATTTTCAGGAGGAGCTATGATACTTTCAACCATGGATGGTGAAGACTTGTCGCAGCCAGTTAACTCGGATGTTGTAAAGAAATATTATGCATGAATGAGATTAATGGCAAAAAAAAAATATCAAAAAAATGGCAAAAAATAAACAAAAAAAAACAAAAAGGCCATTATCTCATAAATACAACATTACGAAAGGGTCTACACTAAGCATGTCTTCAAAAGCTTGGTTACAGATGATCCGAACTAGAAACGGAATGCTTGTTTTGTCATCTTTAAGAAGTTTATTCGATGAACTGTTTGTTTTTACTTCTCTTTGGTTTTGGGACTCGTTTGTGTTGGCCTTCTCTGAAACACATACATCACCCATTAGCTTTTCATCTTTTCCTATCCACCTTTTGAATCATGATCATTCTATATCATCATCTCAACAATACCACATCTTTTGCTTCAATGATTTTATTTTGATACTGAAATGTTAAATTCAACTTGTTTTATAAAAAGGAAAATACTGAACGCCGATGTTTTACATTTTCCAAAGAAAGATAACATGTTCCTTTCACAATGACAACAACAAAGCATGGGTCAGTTACATCAAATGGCGCCATTGAACACTACAACATATCATTTCTACAGAGAGAGCCTACGATTAGACAGCTCCCGTAAGCTTTCCATCTCATCCGACCAACAGAATGATCGAATGTCTTAAGCTCATCTCTCTTTGATTTCGATCGAGACCTATGCATACAATAAAAAAGATAAAAATAAAACATTATTTTCAATAAAATCATGCATTACATACACATTTCATACATGGATAAGTCATTCAAAAATCCACAGTCATACTTTGCATTATCCTTATGTTGGGACAATCATATCACTTGGTACCCACTGTCTTTTTCAAATGGGGCAACCATATTCACTTGGTATCCATCTCATCTTTTCAAATTTTCATGGGACATATAAACCGTCTAGCACCCATTGTCTTGATGTTGGGGCAACCATATCGTTTGGTACCCACTGTCTTTTTTGAATGGGGCAGTCATATTCATGTGGTACCCATCTCATCTTTTCAAATTTTTCATGGGGCAGCTAAATCACTTAGCACCCATCGTTTTTATGTGGAGGCAACCATATCGCTTGGTACCCACTGTCTTTTTTGAATGGGGCAGCCATATTCCTGTGGTACCCATCTCATCTTTTCAAATTTTTCATGGGACAGCTAAATCGCTTAGCACCCATCGTTTTTATGTGGAGGCAACCATATCGCTTGGTACTCACTATCCTTTCTTAAATGGGGCAACCATATTCACTTGGTACCCATTTCATCTTTTCAAATTTTCATGGGGCAGCTAAACCGTTTAGCACCCATCGTCTTGATGTTGGGGCAACCTAATAAAACCCGTTCCGGCAGTTTATTTCACTGCTTTAATTGATTAATTGTCACCTTTTCAACGCTTAAACACTAGCAAAATAGGTCAAATTGCACTTAGTAGTTTAGGGCTGTAATTGTAATATCTGCTATTTCATCCAATATTTACTGTGTTTTGAACTGTTTCCCCTTCCGCACGATGCTTTCATGTGTGCACTTAAGTGTTTCAGGATATAACAGGCGGAGTTCGTAGCGGAAGTGGCCGGAGAGAGCGAAATGAACGAAAAGATCGCAACAAAACCTAGAAGGCCATTGCTGGACCAGATGCATACGCAACAGTGGAGCCATGCGTACGCATCATATACGTGGGAGGCACGCCCAAAAGGCTGTTTCGGCACAGATGCGTACGCATCCAGAGCTTCTATCCGTACGCATCAATGGTTTTTAGCATCTATAAATAGAGGAGCCTTTCACCATTTTAAGGGAGCCCACTTCCACATTTAGCTTAGTTTTTAGAGTTCCATTTTAGGTTTTATTGTCCATTCATTAGCCAAACTTTTTATTTTTATTACTTGTTTGTTTATTTTATTGTTACTCTGTCGAACTTCAATTTCAATCAATTTACTTTACGGTTATTCTGTCCGTTTAATTTCCTGCAAACCGCGATTTTTACATACTGTTATGCTGCCAATATATTTTCCCGCTTTTATGATTTTCGCAATTAGTGAGTAGAGTCCTATAGTGTCTCGGCTGTGAGGTGAGATGTGCAAATTACCAGAGCTGCGAGTCCCAAATGGATCAAAGGGGAAGGAATGGGTCAAGCCCGTAATGCTATCCGTAAGACACCCCTGCTAGCATAGTGGCAGTTCCTTACCGTACGTGGTTCGCCACGGTGACAACAGGCACAAGTGCTTGGTGACCTGGTGACAGCAGGTTTGACCCGGTGACAACGGGGACCCTATAGAGTTTGTCAGTACCTGGGCATAGATCAGGGACTCCATATTTCGCTTACGCGCAAGAGGTCCTGGTGATAGCAGGATTGTACCGATGACAGCAGGTACTCTTGGGAGTCGGGGGCTGAATCACAAACTCCAAGCAACACCTGCACCTATGTGAGTTGAACTCGATATTGTGGGTTCATTGCCATACAGCTAGTTGGTCAAGGATGTGCAAAGGTTCCTCCTAGGGGGTGTATAATCGATCCGGGACATAACAGCAATGATAGCGATGCACATTATTTCAACTCACAGTCAGGATACTCCTTTTAATTATCAGAACCTTTACCGCTTTTACTGTTTTAACTGCTTTTACTGCTTCCAACTACTTTCAACCTGCGAACTGCTTTCAAACAAACTCAACTGCAACCAACCCCAATCAAAAAATAGACTTTTCCTTTTGCTTCCTGAGCAGAAAGACCCGAGTCCCATACTCGGTATTTTTGTTGCACCCTGTGACACCTCTTTTTAAAACATCTCGACGCAGCCGGTGAGGGAAGTGGTGCTTTCAACTACAACGATGAAAGCATCACCACCCGAGCGGGCGTGTCACGTTTTTGGCGTCGTTGCCGGGGAAACGGAATATTTGTTTGTTTTTTATTGTCTGTGAATATTGTACATATTGTTTTTATTTTTCTTTTTGAATTGTTATTTGTATGCTAAGGTCGCTGTTTGATCCTGAAATTGAACGAACTTTACGCCGAACAAGGCAAGCCAGGCGTCGAGCTGAACTTACGAGACTAGCATTGAATAACAATCTTTTTTATTCTTCTGATTCTAATTCCGATTCTGATACATAATCTAGTTCTTCCGTTTCAGGTACCTCTACCACGGCAGAACAACCAACTCTCAAACAGTTGGGGGTGCAAGCACAGCTTTCGACAACCAGCCCAACCGATTTCTTGAACTTAATGCAAACTTTGAGCTCAAGTCCAGATTGATAAATTTTTTGCTGAAATTCTGTGGCAGACTAGGTGAAGACCCCATCAAGCACATCAAGGACTTTGAGGTTATCTGTGCCACCACTAGAAGGACCGGTGGTGATGACGATGCAGTGAAAGCCTTTGCTCTGCCTTTCTCTTTGGACAATAGGGCGAAGGATTGGTACCATACGCTGCCTGCTGATGTAACTTCTGATTGGTCAACCTTCAAGAAGAGGTTCTTGGAAAAGTACTTTCCGCCTTTCAAGACGAATGCTATCAGAAAGAAATCTCTGGGATTGCACAACTCCACGGGGAAACTCTACACGAGTATTCCGAGCGGTTCAAGAAGTTGCTCGCTTCGTGCCCCCATCATGCAATATCTGATTTCCTGTTTCTCAACTACTTCTGCGAGGGATTGACACCCAGTGGGGGAGCTCTAATGAACAAGATGCCGAAAGAGGCATGTGAGATTATTGAAACGATGGCTGATGCCAATCAGCATTTCAGCACAAGAGCAAAGAGTAGGGGAGTACATGAGGTTGCGCCATCTGAATCAACTATGCTGGCTAAAACTCTAGCGGAAGTGGTAGCCATGTTGAAGGAGATAAAAGAGGGTGAACAGGCATATACAGCTACCCTGAAGTAGAACTCCAACAATTCATACGTAAAACCCACCAGACACTGTGGGATTTGTTCGTCTGACTCACATTACACGGATGAATGCCCACAGCTTCGGGATGATAATATGGTGGCTGCCACACAAGATTTTTTTGAACCTACTGCAAACCCTCCATATAACAGGCAGTATCGTAACCAAGGTTGGCAAGATAATCAGCCCATTCGTGGAAATCCATCTCGGCAACAGCAAGACCAACAGCGACAACCCTATACTTACAGTCAACCTCAGAATAACCAGAATGTCCGATATCAACCACCACACAATCGTCAACAACCTTATCCATCCAATAATCCTCCACTCAGCATTGAAGAAGCCATGCGCATCTACCAGAAGGAAAACCAAGAAATTAAGGAAATACAGAGAAGAATAGCAGAGCAGATATCCAAGTTATACGAAATGATGCAGGATACCACCAGTCCACTAGCTCAAGTTCCTCCACCAGCCGCAAATACACTCCCAGCACAACCTTCTCAAAACCTGAAAAGCGGTATAAATACGCTATAACATGAGAAAAAGAAGAAAGGGAGAAATGTAAATGATGGGGAAAAGAGAAGTTACAACCTTTGGTACAACCTCATAGCACAACTCGCAGACTCAGATGATCAAGGAAACGAGGTCGAATTCGAAGGGGAATACAGTGACGAGTCTGGAAAAGATGGGGTCGGAAGAGAGGATGAAGATGAAGAAGATTTTGATGAAGATAATGGTGAAGAGTCTGAAGACGAAGAGGAAAATGAAGATTGGCTGTATGATTTACTGGTCGAACTGTACGAAGCTCAAAAAAGAGAAAAAGAAAGTGGCGATAGCCAATCAGAAGAGGAGAGTGACATAGATGACGAAATCGAAGAAGTTGAAACCGATGATCAGCATGATAAGCCCTTCTTCATTGCAACCCTTTTTAACAACAAAAGAGTTAAGGAAGAGATACCTGCTAAATGTGAATATCCTGGCCCGTGCCTGGTAACTTGTAAGATTAAGCACGCGATATTGCGTGAGTGCTTGTGTGATCCTGGAGCCTGTAGTAGTGTGATGCCATATGAGCTCTACAAGTTCCTGGGACTTGGACCACTCAAGAAAACTAAAGATCTTTACCAACGCAGACACCAGCGTTGTGTCAGTGGTGGGGATCACAGAAGACGTAAAAGTCAGGATAGGGAGACTAATAATCCCGGCAGACTTCCATGTAATTAAACTAGGAAAGAAGGACAATGGAGGTACACCACAAGTGCTCTTATGAAGACCATTCCTGAAATCAGGAGGATTCAACCTGAACTATCATGAGGAGATCTTTACCTTCGAGGTAGGGAACAAAATAGAAATCTTCCATTTCGACGATTCCCCAGAACCTGAAAAGAAAGGCCTTCACCAGCTGAAAATTGATAAAAAGAAGAAAAAGAAAAAGAGGATAGCAAAGAAAAGGAGGAAGCGTGAGGAAGAGGAAGCTGATAAGAAAAACTGGCAGCTCAAGATTCAGGCAGCCAAGAGTAAAAAGGATAAGAAGAAGAAAGCGTTGTCAACTCTGGAAAAGAGGAAAGGAATAAGAAAAATAGAAGGATCAAACCCCAAAAAAAAAAGAGGATGGAAGGGGAAAAGATTAGAAGAAACCGAAAGAAGAAGAAGAAAGATAAAGCTGAAGAGGAAAAGGATGAAGCACGAATCAGATGCTCAAGCCTCAACGAACTGTTCAGAAAACTTAAGGGACTGAAGAGATGTATTCGCCAAAAGAAGGGAGCTGACGCTCATTTTGTGAAGAACAACTCTAAGTGGAAGTGATGCCAACCAACACCGACACGTCCAACTTAAGAACGTTAAACAAAAGTGTTAGGTGGGAGACAACCCACCGAGGTAACATCTATCTGATCCTAATCTCATCTAGTTGCTATATTTGCTTGATTAAATGTGCCTAAATTGATTAAAATTCAACTAGACAAGTCTTAAGGTAATTAAAAAAAAGAGAGAGAGAGAGAGCTTGATGCGTACGCATCAAATAACTCTCGCGCACGCACCTAAAGCACGGGAACAAGGTAAGTGAAAAGTCACCTTGATACGTACGCATTGCTCCAATGCGTACGCATCTGACACACATAGGCCGCGCATCTAGCGCCTATAAATGTCACCATTCTCATTCTCTTTTCTTCACTTCTTCTCATCTTCTCTCCCATCTCCTCATCAAGTAAGTTTCCTTCTTCCTTTCTCTTTTTAATTATTTAATGTTTTAGTTATTTGATTAGTTAGTTAGTTAGAGTAGTTTATAGTAACTAATATGCATGCTATGATTTAGTTCAATAATAATTAGTAATGGTTAGAGGTAAGCTTAGATGACTCTTGTGTATGCTTTTGTATTTATTTTGTGTTGCCTATATGTGATAGAATTACGGAGAATTAATGTAGGGTCCTAGTTTATGTAATTCTATAATTGCATGCTAGTTTACTAAATGATGCCAAGCTCTTTTTACATAAATTTTATATGATTAATTACATGCTAACTCCACATGCTAGTTTCATATAAAATTGAATTTTATTATGCATCAACACCTACTCTAATGAGCATATTAGGATAAATATTCAATTAATGTCATTTAACAATTGCATGAAAAATATAACATGGCAATAATCTTCTTTGTCAATTATTGCTTGATTGTTAATGGTAGATAGTAAAAAGCTCATTCCCTATTTTTATGCTTAATATATGCAGATGGCTCCTAGGAAAGTTTACACACCACCTTCCCACTTCTCGAGAATGTTGGCTGCATTGAGAGCCCGTCGAGCTAGAGATGAGGAGGGACCCGCGAATGTTGCACTTCAAGAGGATGAGGTTATTGATGTGAGTAGCGACTCCGACTCGGAACAAGTTTCAGAATATGTTCCAAGTGAAGGAGCAGCAAATGAACAAGACGATAAGGAAGTCCCGGAATACACACCGGGAGAAGGAGCAGGAATAGAAGAAGAAGAAGTCTCGGAATACGTACCGGGTGCAGAGCCAATGGAAGAAGAAGAGGATCCAGAGGAGGAACCAGAAAAGGATCCGGAAGAGGATCCAGAAGAGGATCCAAAGGAGGAGCCAGAAGAGGATCCGGAAGAGGATCCTGAAAAAGAACCCGAAGAGGATCCTGAGGAAGAATCTTAGGAGGAGCAAGAAGAAGAAGGAGAGGGCCAAGAGATGGCATTTGGCTGGGCAAATCAAGAGGAAGAAGAAGAAGAGGAGGAGGAGGAGGAAGATATCAATCTTCTGGACCACGACGACTTCGTGGACTACTGGGAGCTCGCTCCCCCTCCTAGCCCAGCTAGTGATGAAGATGATGATTAGGTGGATGTACACCTCCCCTTGCACAGAGGACCGTGCAATTTTCAAGTGTGGGAGGAAGGCATAGCACTACGGCACTAGCATAAGGGTCAAATTTTCCAACTTTCCAATCCTTACTATGTTTATATTTTGTTTATATTTCATAGAACTTGGTAGTAACTAACTCTCTAAGCTATGAATATATGCTATATGTGAATATTATGCTATATATTAGTACTTCTTAAACTGTTGCTTTTCTTTTCTTGGGGACCCACCCGAAAATTTTTCAAAATACTTTAACCGAAATTGATTTTCATATTTCCAATAATCATCCAATCATATATGAAAGGAAAAGAACACACAAACCGTGTGAGTTTTGAGCCTAATCGAAGTGGTCATTTTTACCACTTAATTTTCCTTCATGTGTGTTATTTCCTTTCCTATGACTACGACTTTTACCTTGCCTTATTCTTCATGCATGTTGCTGTTTATATTCTGTGTACTCATATGATTTAAGGCCTTCTTTGTTTTAGCCCACTAACCAAATAAAGCCTTACCCTGTACATTTATCCTTTGCACCCGAACTTTGAGCTTTATATCCCTTTTGTTCTTATTATAGCCAAACATCAAGCCTAAAAAAAAAAGTGAAAAACCAGTGCACAACCCTACTTGATCTTCTGATTGATCCAAGATTTAGCAGGGTGGTTTTAAATTTTTTAGAGAAGAAAAGAAAGGAAATCAAGAAGAACCATTCGTGTGAAGGATGAAAAGAAGGGAGAACTCCAAAAAGAAAATCAAAGGCATTTGGAGGACATATGCATGCACTAAAGCGCTAAAAAGAAAGGGCACTTGCACAAACATCAAAAAGGACGGCAAGGGAATGAAAAATTGAAAAGAAGAAAAGTTCTGAAAAAGAACCCTTGCCACCCCAAGCAGCAAAGCTGCAGAAAAAAAAATGCCAAATGCGAGTGCCACGCAATTAAAAGAAGTGCATGTCATGAAAACAAAATGGGGATATGTGAACAGAGTGAAGAACATCAGGATAGGTGTCTTGGATTAATCAGAATGTTCGAACTTTTAGCGCACCTTTTCTAAATTAATACTTCCAAACATTCACCCTAGCCCCGTTACAAGCCCAAAAAGACCTTTCTGATGATTACACAGATGTACACAGCAGCATGGATAGATGAGATGAAAGGCAAGTCAAGAAAAGCAGGAATTGGATGGGAACCGAGAGCCTTTTTAACCCGATACACCGAGAGCTGAGCGTAAACACGACTGGGTAAGGTTCTTATTCCTTGATTCTGTGCTTGGTGAACCTTTGGACTATGTGAGATCAATTATATCTTTTCCTTGAGCTTAAACGATTCGGTTGGGTTAGTACTTGCTGCAGTACTCTCCGCCCACTCTTGCACAGTTTTTTATTTCCTTCTATGTATGCATACTTATTCCTTCATAGCATTGGTGTTCACTCCTCTATTTTTGATTTAATTAAGCATGAGGACATGCCAAGATTTAAGTGTGGGGAGGTGATGAAACCTGTTCCAACGGTTTATTTCACTGCTTTAATTGATTAATTGTCACTTTTTCATCGCTTAAACACTAGCAAAATACGTCAAACTGCACTTAGTAGTTCCTTAGGGCTGTAATTGTAATATCTGCTATTCTGGCCAATATTTACTGTGTTTTGAATTGTTTCTTGTTCCGCACGATGCCTTGATGTGTGCGCTTAAGTGTTTCAGGATATAACAGGCGGAGTTTGGAGCGGAAGTGGTTAGAGAGAGCGAAAGGAACGAAAAGATCGCAACAAAACCTAGAAGGCCATTGCTGGACCAGATGCGTACGCAATAGTGGAGCCATCCATACGCATCATATACGTGGGAGGCATGCCCAAAAGGCTGTTTCGGCACAGATGCGTACACATTCAGAGCTTCTATGCGTATGCATCAGTGGTTTTCAGCATCTATAAATAGAGGAGCCTTTCACCATTTTAAGGGAGACCACTTCTACATTTAGCTTAGTTTTTAGGGTTCCATTTTAGGTTTTATTGTCCATTCACTAGCCAAACTTTTTATTTTTATTACTTGTTTGTTTATTTTACTGTTACTCTGTCGAACTTCAATTTCAATCAATTTACTTTACCGTTATTCTGTCCGTTTAACTTCCTGCAAACCGTGATTTTTACATAATGTTATGCTGCCAATTTATTTTCCCGCTTTTATGATTTCCGCAATTAGTGAGTAGAGTCCTATAGTGTCTCGGCTGTGAGGTGAGATGTGCAAATGACCAAAGTTGCGAGTCCCAAATGGATCAGAGGGAAGGAATGGGTCAAGCCCGTAATGCTATCCGTAAGACACCCCTGCTAGCATAGTGGCAGTTCCTTACCGTACGTGGTTCGCCAGGGTGACAACAGGCACAAGTGCTTGGGGACCTGGTGACAGCAGGTTTGACCCGGTTACAGCGGAGACCCTATAGAGTTTGTCAGTACCTGGGCATAGATCAGAGGCTCCATATTTCGCTTACGCGCAAGAGGTCCTGGTGACCACAGGATTGTACCGATGACAGCGGGTACTCTTGGGAGTCGGGGGTTGAATCACGAACTCCAAGCAACACCTGCACCTATGTGAGTTGAACTCAGTATTGTGGGTTCGTTGCCACACAGCTAATTGGTCAAGGATGTGCAGAGGTTCCTCTTAGGGGGTGTATAATCGATTCGGGACATAGCAGCAATGATAGCGATGCACAACATTTTAACTCACGGCCGGGATACTCCTTTTAATTATCAGAACCTTTACCGCTTTTTACTGCTTTTAACTGCTTTTACTGCTTCCAACTGCTTTCAACCTGCGAACTGCTTTCAAACAAACTCAACTACAACCAACCCCAATCAAAAATAGACTTTCCCTTTCGCTTCTTGAGCAGAACAACCCGTGTCCCATACTCGGTATTTTGGTTGAACCCTGTGACACCTCTTTTTAAAATGTCTCAACGCAGCCCGTGAGGGAAGCGGTGCTTTTAACTACAACGACGAAAGCATCACCACCCGAGCGGGTGTGTTACAACCATATCATTGGGTACCCACTGTCTTTTATTAAATGGGGCAACCATACTCATTTGGTACCCACCACATCTTTTCAAATTTTTCATGGGAGAGCTAAACCGTCTAGCACCCATTGTTTTTGTCTTGGGGCAACCATATTACTTGGTACCCACTGTTTTTTTGAATGGAGCAACCATATTCCTGTGGTACCCATCTCATCTTTTCAAATCTTTCATGGGGCAGCTAAACCGCCTAACACCCATCGTTTTTACGTAGGGGTAACCATATCACTTGGTACCCACTATCTTTTCTTAAAGGGGGCAACCATATTCTTGTGGTACCCATCACATCTTTTCAAAATTTTCTAGAACAGCCTTACCCAACAGGCAACCATCATCTTTTCTTAAAATAATCATGTGTGATCTTATTTGATGAAAAATTCAATACATTTTTCATGGACAAATTTATATAAACTCCTTTACCATTTTTATTTCTCAATTAAAAGGTCCATAATTTTTGTACATATTTTAAATACAAAAAATAAAAAAATACATTTGTTACAATATTACAAAAAAAAGAAGATGAACTGTTCAGGAGCTCAGCCCAACATTACACAAGATCAAGAGTCGGAATTCAAAAATATCTACTGGTGGGCTAAAAATTGTCAAATGCCAAATGGTCTATGACGTGTTTTTCACTATTCTTAATGGCAGCCCAGTACTCCATGATCCAAAACAAAGACTCTGTTGAACTTCAACAAAAAATAGGTGAATTCCAAGTGTGATCAGCGTCATACTCCACTTACAACTTGTTTGTTGAACCTACAGACAACATGATGAAGAATAATGGAACAACACAGAAGCAATCAGATAAAGAAGATAAAGAGCATTACAAAGAAGATATGACATGATTTTGTGAAGATAAGAAAGTAGCAGTAAATCAAAATTTGATGATGATGATGATGAGGAGGAGGAGTGGAGCAACAAAGATAATATAAAAACATGCTCTAGGGTTTGTTTGTTCTTGTGATTTTAAGTTATGGATTAACCCATAGTGTGGTCTAATTTAATCCAAATAGAAAAATAAAATAAAATATAATCATAGTTGAATAAAAATAACAATGTAAAAAATAAAATAAACCAATAAAGAAAATTAGAAGAAATTCGGGGTATCGAGTATATTACTTTTTCTAATATTTGTAAGGTCTTCTATTAAATTTAACCATGAGCGTTGATTAAATTTGATTTCAAAATAAACTATGGAAAAACATTATTTCATAAAAATAATTAAAAACTAGCATATTAATTCTCACCAAGTGCAATGACAAGATATATCCAATTGTAAAAATAATATATATATATATATATTCCTAATATTGTTAATCAAATTTAATCAATAGAGTTGATTAAATTCGATTTCACAATAAATATAAAAAAATTTATTTTCAGAAAATAATAAACTTGGTATATTCTTGTCAAGTGTGTTGACGAGATTTAGTTATCAAAATAATAAAAAATACTTGTATTTTCAAAGAAGACCAATAAAATTAAATTGACGAATAATAATGAATTAAATGGTAACCGTTCATTGAACGAACGATATAGGGTGCTAATACCTTCCCTATTCGTAAACAACCCCCAAATCCAAACTCTGGTACCGCAGACATTTTCTCATTTTGGCATTCAATTACCCATTCCATTATTTTATGGAAAAATTAATTGGTGGCGACTCCAAACTTTAAATCACAATTCCCCTAAAAAATAAAAAATTTTCAACTCAGTGACGAGAGCACCATTCTGGTCCCGTTTCCCTTTTGCTCTCGCCGTCTCGTGCGGGAACATTGCGACAGATACTATCTTCTTAACAACAGTTTTAGGCATCTTAAAAATACTCAGATAAAACATAGGCAAGCTATTCAACACTAAATTTATTAATACTAGTTTTCCATCCTTAGAAAGTAACTTACCTTTCCACCCTTTTAGCATCTCCTCCATTTTTCTAATGACTAGTCTCCACGTCTCTACTCTCCTTGGATTCGCTCCCAGCTTTATTCCGAGATATTTTATTGGGATTTTAACAGCACAACAGCTCAAAATGTCACAAACTCGCCTTATATCTTCATCAGCACAGTTCAGTCCAATCACAGCCGACTTATTGAAGTTGATTTTCAAGTCAGAGCAGAGTTCAAAGCCCTTCAGAGCTCTCTTGTAGTTTCTAATTGTCTCCTCATCACACGGGCAAAACAAAATTGTATCATTCGCAAATTACAGATGAGACAACTTAACAGAATCAGTACCAATTTCTAGAGGCTTAAGCAGACCTTCCCCACTTAGCCTATTCAGGATCCCGTTCAGAGCTTCACCAACCAGAACAAAGAGAAATGGTGACAGTGGGTCACCCTGATGTAGTCCTCTTTGCAAATTAAAAGGTCTATTGGGTACCCCGTTAACTAGTATGGACATTGATGCCTCTAAGCAACCGCTAATCCAGCTTCTCCATCAATCTCCAAACCCCATCTTCTGCAGAATAGTATCAACAAAACGCCATCTCACACAGTCATAGGCCTTTTGAAAGTCCAACTTCACAAACCACGCCGGTTTCTTCTTCTTTCTCAGCCAGTGAACAACTTCACAAGCTATTAGAGCCCTATCATGTATTTTGCGACCACCAACAAACGTCGTTTGCACCTCACCTACAAGGTATGGTAACACATTTGCTAACCTGCCAGCCATAATTTTTGCAATAACTTTGTACACACAGCCCACCATAGTGATTGGCATATAGTTATTCAGATCGTTCAACCCTCCATCTTTAAGATCAAGAGCAACCCAAGTGTGGTTAGTGTCCTTGGGCAGCTTGCTTGTCTCAAAGAACTCCAACACCGCACTGCTGAAATTATCACCAATTATACCCCACATCCTCCTCACAAACTTAAAGTTGTATCCATCAGGCCCGAGAGCTCTGCTTGGCTCACAATCCCACACAGCAGCCCTTATTTCCTCCATTCGTGGCAGCCTTTTAAGCCAATCTCTATCCTCTGGCTTCACCTTGTTAAATAATGACTCTTCAATGCAAATCTGCATATAATTGTCTTCAGTATAGAGATCCCTGAAGAAGCCTCTAACTTCCTTCATGACTCTGTTTTTCCCCTTATACAATCGGCCATTGATCTTCAGAACTTCAATCCGCTTGCCCCTCTTTATTGTTTTAGCAACTGTGTGGAAAAACTTCGTGTTCCTATCCATATTAACTGCAAATTTGGATCTTGAAACATGTTTCCAATAACTCTCCTTTCTATCATACCACTTTTCAGCAAGAACTCTCAATGCCCTTCCTCTTGCCAAAATACACTCATTGATATCTCCCTGCTCCACTCTCTTGTCCACTTACTCAATTTCACCTTCAATTTGCTATTTTTTGTTCAATCACCCCGAACTTCTCTCTATTCCACAGCCTTAAAGGATTCTTCAGCATCCTTAACTTCTCATGAAAAGGTAAGTAACCCAGCCTATCCCATTCGTCCTTGACGACCACTTTAAAGCCACCATGAGATAACCATGCATCTAGGGTCCTAAACTGCTTAGGACCCCAGTCAAGATCATCAGTGGTAACCATCAAAGGACAGTGATCAGACAATGAACGGCTTAACCCTTTCAGAGTAAGATTTTCATACCTCCCTTGCCATTCCGGATCCATCAAGACTATATCTATCCTGCTGCAACTCCTCCCTCCGTACCAAGTATATCTTCTTCCCACTATTTCCAAATCAATAAGCTCTAAGAAGTCTACCCACTCCTTGAACAATATACTACTTTGAGATAGAGATTTATACCCCTTCCTTTCGCTTTCCTTCAGGATCTCATTGAAGTCACCTTCAATTAGGATTGGGGCTCCCAACTCGTCCCTCATCCTTCGAATTTCCTCCCAAAAACAATTTTTTCCTCCTTTATTTGCGAACCATAGACAACACATAATACACATTCGAAACTTACTTCCCTAATTCTTCCCTTCAGCATTACCCACCTTAGCTTGTTGATTTGACCACCCTCTCACAGCTAAAGAACTCAGGGCACCAAAGGCATAGAATTCATCTTGCCATATGTGTAGATTCTACATGCTCTCAATTCACTCTTCTATCACCACTCCAAATTCTATATATGACAGAAATATCAAATTGCTCCTTCTTCGTTTCAACAAACCCCACAAAATAAGACAATTCTTCCTACAAACACTTCTCAACATTTCAATTTTACCCCTTCCCCCCATACCCTTTACGTTCCAAAATAACAATTTCATCGTTGCTTAGGTTTGGACACTAACCTTAAAGTTCTTGTAGTTAGTGTTCGCCCCTCCAAGCACGGTGGTTTTCTATTCCAAGGCCTCCTCGGACGAAGCTCTGCCCCCTTCTTTCTTTCAACCTTTTGACCAACCAGTCTCGCTAATACCTCTTCATCATCGCTTCTGTCAAAATGAACACCACCCCTAGCACATACTGCCTTCGTGTTATTGGCCTCTATCAGATCCTCTTCTATTACATCATCAGAAGACGATCCCGATCCTTCAATTTCCTCATCCTCTAGAATGCCTTCACCTCTGTCACCTCCACCCAACAAGACTGAGGTGCATGGATTCACAGAGCTAGGGATTTCACACTCTTTTTGGTGAACATGTATGGAATCGGTACATGGGCCAAACCTTGGTGGGTAAGGACAGAAGGAAGCTGAGCTCCCCTTTCGCCCTCAACTATAAGTGGGTTTGAATGGGCCACTGCAACATAGTCCATATTGCCCCCATCACTCATATGACCACCCTCAATCCTTCTTTCAGCCTTTCCAAACCCTAATGGATCGTTTTGGGCTTCATCAAACAATAAAGAGAGGCCCAATTCCCCCATTCTATCCCCCTCCCTGAATGTCATCCACTGTCACCCAATCATCTGCACCCCCTTTATCTAGGCCCACATTTTGTCCACCCCCTTCATATTCCTGAGTTTGAACATCACGACTCAGTTGCTTCTTCCCAATGGATCCAACAATTCCATCCCCTACGTCGTCATGCTCTCCACCTCCCATTATTGCATGCACATCTTCACATTCAACATTTAATACATCATTTATTGTTTCCTCGGACTCCAAAACAACAACATTCACTGGATTCAATTCTCCCTCATCATCCATTCCTGGAGACTCTTCCACTTCCGACTGAGAGTTCCCCCGATCTCCATTGTTGCAGACTCAGAAACTTCTTTGTCCGGATGGGACTGAATACTAAAAATCGATAAACATGTTGGACAACATTTGTACGGTCCAAGCAATTAGTGTAAAAGGCTAAAAATGATAAATAAAGATATTATTATTTTTTAAATGAATATTTTAAGAAGAAGCATGTATAATCATTATCACCGCCATCATTCCCCTACGAGAGTCTGAGGCGAGATTGTGATGACGCAGTGGAAGATGGAGTGGTGCTTGTACTTGCAAAGGAGGATGGAGACCATTTTTTATATAAATAAAAATTCAGTCAACAACGTAAATTGGATGTTCTGTTTTTTTAGGTTTTAGATGTTCTGTTTCTATTGTTGGTTTTTGGATGTTTTATTTCTAGAAAAGTTATGGATGTCCAACTAGCTTTTATTGTGGATGTTCTATAAACAATAATTACGAATGTTTTATTTTTTATTAGCTAATTGTGGATGTTCTAAATTAATAGACTTTTTAAATTTATATTTATTATTGTTTATTGATTATCAAAACTTACCGGTGGATATAGAACTAGCGATTATAAGGTATAAGTAAATTCTGAGTCATGGGCTTTTGCCCAGAAAATTCACTGAAATAAAATAAAGAAAATCATTATTTTCCAAAACAAATCTTCATATCTTTAATTATTGATCAAATTTGTTTTTTGTCTTGGACGTAGTATAGCAAATCTCATAATTTTTTAAAAATAAAGGATAAAGTATATTTTTTATCCATAAAATTTTTAAAAGTCTCAAAAATATTAATTAAATTTTATTTTGTTTCAATTTTGTTCTAAATATTTTTGATTTGCATTAAATATACCTTCTGCAATTAATTTTTCAAGAAATGCAAGACTAATTCGACAATAATTTTACAAGAATAATTTTTAAATTGTTCTTAAAATTCTTTAAAAATTAGTTACCAACAATATATTTGATGCAAAATCGAAAACTTTTGGGACTCAATTAAAACAAAATAAACTTTAAAATAAAGGGTAAAGTATATTTTTTCACTCTAAAATTTTGCTTTAACTGAGTTCCAAAAATTTTCGATTTGCATCAAATATATTGTTGGTAATTAATTTTTCAAGAATTTTAAGAACAATTTAAATATTATTCTTATAAAATTATTGTCGAATTAGTCTTGCAATAAGAATAATTAAATGCTAAGAGTATATTTAATGCAAATCGAAAACATTTAGGACAAAATTAAAATAAATAAAATTTCATTGATATTTTTGAGACTTTTAAAATTTTTAGAGATAAAAAAATACTTTAACCTTTATTTTATTTTAAAAAAAATGAAATTTACTATTTATGGTAAGTGGCTGCACTAGGCAAACCGCGTCCAAGTCAAAAAAAATCGAATCTGAGTAATTAAAGATACGAATATTTATTTTTGAAAATAATGATTTTTTTATTTTATTTAAGTGAATTTTTCGCTTTTACCCGTATCTTATAAAAAAAAAAGGTAAATTCTGACTCATTAATTTATGGCAAAATATAGTAATTAGTAATTCAAAATATTTATTTATATATCAAAATTCAGTTAATAAATCAGCAAACAACAATTAAATATTTCTATAAATATATGTATTATTTAAATTATTTTTAATGTATATTTTATACATAACTAGCAAAATATATGCTTATTTAAATTATTTTATTTATTTTAAATTTTACATCCTAAACGTTAGATCCAAAAAGACAACCAAAAAAAAAAACTGTAATCCAGAAATGATTTTTTTCCTTATTTTTCTTTTGGACACCAAAAAAATTCTAATCCCAAACTTTAAAATGGGTTAATATCAATTATTAATTATTAGTTACCTAAAAAAGTTAATCCCTGTACTTTACAATAGCAAAAATACCAAAATACCCCCTGAATCTTGGCGTTAGGAAGCGAAGGCAAAATACACCGAGCGGTCCTTTTCCTGTTTCCCTGCTCCCAGTCGGTCGTCCTCGTCCCACCCTCTGACCCTCAGCCTCAGCTCTCCCTCCCTTGCCTTCGTCATCCCTCTGTTGTCTCTCACTCATACTCTCATCCACATTCCAAACCCTAACCGCCACTCACATCATCTCCACCGTCGATGGAGGAGCCACGGCGATGATTTGTCTGCGGTGACGGCCTCACGCTGAGTTGAGGAGTAATTGACGACCTCATCTCTCAACCACAGAGGTAATTCCTGCAGTTTATGTTATTTAGGGTTCATGTATTTGGATGGCTGGACCTCAAACATGTTAGCTTATTATTATTATTATTATTATTATTATTGCCAAAATCCCAGACGGTTCACACAAATTAGTTTATGACTTTATGTGATTTTCTGCCATAACTGGTTTGTTTTGAACAAAATTGTTCCAATTCTTATCTCCTATATATATCGAGAGAGATAGAGGGTTATCGAGAATTAGGAACTGAGATAAGCATTGTGCTGATTGATTTAATGGAAAATAAAGTTTAGAGAGGGATGGTCACTAGACACGAGCATAATAAGCAAAACAAAGTTGTATCATTATTGCTTAGTATATAATCCTTAAGAAACATGAATAATGTGATTAGTGTCTAAGTAACTAGTTATAGCTTCGACTTTTCATGCTGAAGAAAAATGAAGCCAGGAATGTCGTGAAGTTGAAAATTAGTCAGTGTGACACTAAGTACTATTTATCTCTATTATGATAAATTGATAGTATGAAGAGATGCTATCCTTAGTCATTGTGAATTGATCTATTCTTAATTCTAGTGTGTTTTAAGATAAATTGAATAATACCAGTGTTTTCAAAATAATAGGATTTGGTTCTCTTAGAAAGCCAAATCAACTGTCATTGGAATGCAAAGCATTGGGTGGAATTGTTTTGTTTTATTAGGATAGGGTTTAGATTTTCTAACACTTTGCTAGAGTCCTGTATTGAGTTTGAATATCCTTCTCGGTTATCTCTTCAATATCTTTACTGCTATGTATGTTAATTAGACCAAACCTTTTGCCACCAGAAAATAACTTTTCCTGTTTAATATTTCCAATTGGGATCAGTCTAGAGCCCAATATGGTTTCTTTCCTAGGAGGATTTTGCTCCTTCCAATTCAATATTCGATAACGAATAATCAATAATGATAAACAAGTAAGAAATTACAAGCCAATTTGATTTCCCTTGTTTCGTTCCCTTTACCTCCCTCTCTCCCTCTCATTCATTTGTTGTCTTCTTTACCCAACAAACATGAAACATTATTTCTGCTTATGGAACCTCCCAAAACCAAAAGTGGAATTGGCAGCCTCACTTCATTTTTTTATACTAGTCCATTAAGGTATGTAATATTCCCATTCTTACCTTTTTTGGGGGTCTCATTCCATCTGTTTTTAGGCTACATACTGAGGTCTAAAATCATGCCCTTTTATTAGTGATGAAAAAAAAAATGTCGCTGGTTATTGGTTCACTGAATTTTTGCTTTTGTGTCTGTGTTTATGTGTGTGTCCCAATGATGTATTTATTCTGGATGGTTTGGAATTTGGATGGCAATGATGTTATTATATGTTGATTAGGCTTTGGTATATTTGATTATCTATAGAAAGGCCTAAATGATTGAAATTTATGCTATCCTATGTTTTTTGGCAATGATAAACCTCGAGCAGTTTTACTTGTGGTTAAGAGTTTTGGAAATACCCTAGTGATTCTATGCATTTTACCCACTTATGTTCATTGCTTTCACTTATTCCTGGGTCATTTTTCATTGATAAATGTTAACATCTTCTGTTGTGGCAGGTCATGGCTACCAAGAAGATAATTGCAATATGTCAGTCTGGAGGTCAGTTTAAAACTGACAAAGATGGTTGTTTGTCATATAAAGGCGGTGATGCTCATGCTATTGACATTGATGATCAAATGAAATTCAATGAGTTCAGAGGGGAATTAGCAGAAATGTTTAATGTCGATGCTGATAGCATGTCTGTAAAGTATTTCCTTCCTGGGAATAGGAAGATTCTTATTACAATTTCCAATGACAAAGATCTCCAAAGAATGGTTAAATTTCATGGAGATTCGAGTATTGTTGACATCTATATCCTTTTTGATGAGCTAGTTGCCCATGAGGTGTCAAACAACATGCCTGCCAGTAGGTAGTTTTCTCTGTTTCTAATCTAGTGTCTCATTATATTTAAGGGGTGTTCTAGATTTTTAAATTTGGAGTTCTTGGATGTGTAGGTCAAGCAGAACTACTTTGTCTGAAACAGCGGTGCCAATCAATACCACTCCAACACTTGATGTTATGCATGATGTCATAGATGATACCAACCAGCCAATGATTCCAATTGATGCTCCACCTGACGGTGTTGATGATACCAATCAAATGGATATGCATATAGACATTCCTATTGAAGTTTCTCCTATTCTCCCCGGTGAATCCTCAAATGATGAAAAGCGTGCTAAAGGGGCACAACAATGGCAGAATACTATCACTGGTGTGGGTCAAAGGTTCAGCAGTGTACATGAATTTCGGGAATCATTGCGTAAATATGCCATTGCTCACCAATTTGCCTTTAAATATAAAAAAAATGACAGCCATCGTGTGACTGTCAAATGTAAAGCAGAAGGTTGCC
>JASCZI010000021.1:56788-82878 GCA_036250425.1 Stylosanthes scabra
GCAAAACTCCAGCAGGAGATTGCTGATGAAAAAGCAAAGATATCGGAGACACAAGAAGTATTGGCTCAGATTAGACAGAGCCAAAAAGATGCCGAGGTTTGTTTTCAGACTCTATCCTGATCATTTATTTATACATTAACAATGTTACTTGCAGAAACAATGATTTACTATTTTTTCCTATGTGTTTGCTTTGGTGAAATACTGTACTGTGGTTATTGATTGAACTTGAATCTCTCTATACTTTACTGTGGTTATGATTCGATTTGAATCTCTCGCTTCAGAATTATAGTAAAATGTTTCAACCATGAGGCATAGCCCAATTCTGAAAGCAAGCTCCATGGATGGGCTTAACTCTTATAGATTGGCTTTGATACCCATTGCAAATGCCTTGTGGTTAGGGCCAAGCGCATGTCTGAAAGTGCTAATCCAACATTAGATTGGTGTGGCACACAGCTTCCTATTGTCATATTGACATTGAATATGCATAAAGACTGGCCATTTTAAATTAAAAGCTCTGTGCATTTTAAATTAATTCCTCTTGTATTCCATCCCCTACTTCCTGCTCCCTCTTTCATTATCTTTCAAATATCAGATTGCATTGCTTTTATGTATTGTTTACGCTATCAAGAGTATAAACTTTTTAAACGTAGGTCTGCTTGTGTTGGCCACATATTCGACATTTGTGTTTAGGCACTTCATGACACTAAATTCTGTGGGACACTTCTTACTTTCATATATGTCCGTATCTATCTATGCTTGTTAGTTTTCGCACTTGCCAGTGATGGAACATCATACCAATTGATCATCCAAAGACTCCCTATTGCAACATAGTGCATTGGATATGTGCAGTATAAAATTTCACATGGGAATACATGCATATTGGTACTCATAACCCTAAATACTCAACATCTGAGATATTCATTGTTAATATGCAATTCGAAGGCTAGAAGAAGACTGACCTGTGTACAAAACAAAGGCAGAGCGTGTACACTAGTGTGTGGAATTTGAGCCTAAGTAGGACCCACATGTGCATATATGATGGGCAAGCTGCGTGCAAAGAAGTGAGTCCATGGATTAAGGGTTTAGGGTGGGATAGTGCAAAACTGATGAAACAGGGGTTGTTCTGGAAATCCCTAATTTTATGCAAACACAGGCTTCAATTTCCTCAATTGTTTGAAGGGAGAGCTGCGACGAACCGTTAAAGTTTTCCTCTGTGTGATGACAGTGGAATCTAACTCTATCTCAATAGGTGGATACGTTGTATGGCTGGATTTAAGTCAGCATAAAACAGGGATTTTTGAGCGAGGGTAGAAGTGTAAAACAATGATTTACCTCCTCAATTATGTGAAGGGAGAGCTGCAGCAATCCCTAAAAGTTTGCCTTTACGGGTAATGAGCCAATTGGATCCAGCTCTCCCTCAATAGGTGGACACATTGTAAAGCTAGATTTACATCAGCGTAAAACATGGATTTTATGAGTGAGGGTAGAAGTGTACAACAAAGATCTTTTCGAATGGATGACGCTGGAGGTTTCTACACAACGGCCATAAGCAACTATTTACAGTGTATGACCTGTGGCAGCAGGAGCACTGTGAAGCGACAAAGCAGTGTTTCGCCACTACCATTTATGAGTGTGCCTTGCTTGATGGGATTGTGGATACGGTGGGTAATAGTCTGGGGTTGGTGGTGTAGATCTTTTTTAAATATGTTCCGCGTACAATGAATAATTGTAAATCGAATTTAATTCAATGTTGACCAAGAAACTGCCTGATAATTTAGGAAAGAAGATAATGCCGCATAATATATAATTGTTGCATTCCTTTTAGGCGCTTTTATTAATTTTTTTAAAAAAAAATGGAAATCCATTCCCGCGATTGATCTATGTGACCAGCTTCGCCCTATTGGGAAAAGTTGGGGGTTTCTTATTTCATTATCTCATTTCATATGTCCAAGGTATTGTAGCACTCACATAAATGTATTTGTTTTAGCTATCTTGAAGAAACCATTAACTTACCCAGAGATATGTTGTTATTTGTTAAGCTATTTTCTATTTTCTATTCTTGTTAGCATCATGCTATTTATTTCGGTGAAATGTTACATATATTAATGATATTTAACCAATCTAACTCTGCCATCACCTCTCAGTTGTATTGGGAGATTTATCTCTGAAGTTTGAGTCTACCCATTCATTAGCAGTTTGTTAGGATTGACATTATGGATATGGGATTTCTGTTTGGCTAATATAAGGCTTTGGACCTTCAGATCACAGTTAATAGCTTTTGTGATGTGGTTCTCCCAAGGTTCATATCAATTTGTATTAGTGCCTTTGCTGGTCATTGTTCTCTATTGTTCTAATAAACTTACAACATCAAATTCTGTTTTACTTTTGTTTTTGTTTTTTTTTTTTCTGAGAGTTGAAATAGAGGTTATAATTCTTCTTGTATTGTACTGACAAACTAGGTTTGGAACTGATGGAAAATTGAATTATTTTCGATTAAATTAGTGAACAACTTCAGTAATTCTGCTTATATTCTAGAGTTTATCATTTTTGTTACCTGAAGGTCTGGTCCGAATCTGATTATCAGGTAAGAGATCCTGCCTATTTTCCGATGTTTCCTTTAGTTGCCATTTGAAAAGTCAATTTTCACGTTTCGGAGGATTCTAAATTGTACAACTATGGGGTGTCATAGTCTTGGGAGTTTATTTTCTTATTATTGATCATTATTAAACCTTGGTTTTTCATCAAGTCCTCTCAATTTATCTATTGAAATTTTATTTTGTTTTATTTTTTCTAGCTCCATAGAGCGTATTTGTGCTGGTTCCTTTGTCCTTCCTTCTGAATTCCATGCTTTGAAAACTTCAGTTAAACCATTTATTTTCTCTAATGACTTATGACAGGTTAAGTGGAAGGAAGAGGTGAAAGCCAAAGAGGAAGCCTTAGCGCTAATCGAAGAGGAGCGCCATTCTAAGGAAGCAGCTGAATCCAACAATAAAAGGAAGCTCGAGGCATTACGCCTGAAGATTGAGATAGATTTCCAGCGCCACAAGGACGATCTACTCCGACTTGAGCAAGAGCTCTCACGGCTTAAGGCGTCTGCACAGTCCGCTGAGCTGCATCATCAGTCAAATGCTGCTTCACCTGTTGGTGGCGAGTCTGAGGGCACAATGCCCCAGAGAGATACAATTGCCAAGCTACTCCAAGAACTAGATAATCTAGAGGATTATTCGGAGAAGGAAGTGAATGGCAACAGAGAATGCATTATATGCATGAAAGATGAAGTTTCCATTGTTTTCTTGCCGTGTGCGCACCAAGTTATGTGTGCTGGTTGTGGCGATGAGTATGGAAGAAAGGGAAAAGCTGCTTGTCCTTGCTGCAGGGTTCCGATCCAACAGCGAATCCGTGTGTTTGGCGCAAGCTCATAGGTTATTTTACAGTTTTTGTTTCAATGGGTAATGAGCAGGTATAAACTTTGAATTTTTACAGTTATTACTTTGGATTTGGAATTAATCTTTGGGACTAGTTACCTCCTATGATCTCACATTGCAAACCGTGAGAACTTAGCATGTTGAGGAATTATTATATATTAATTATATAATAATTGTTATTGTGTAAATAAAAGGCAAAGTCTTGGGCTCTAGGAATGTCTGTAACTTTGTTGGTTCATGCCTTCGGCTTGGAAAAATAGGGAATAACTGTTTGGTTTTCAAAACAGTCTAAAGATTAAAGTTATTATAAGAAAACTTTTTTTTGTTTTTTTGAAATTCAGTTGTCTAAACATTCTGATAAAAGAGTTGTTAAATATCAGTTACAATCTCATAGAATCTGCTACTGTGAATATGCTGTAATTATTTAAAAGATTCTCATTTCAGACTCTATAAAACAAATTGTGTGCTTTTCTCCTCTAACATTTAACACAATCTATTGTTTTTTTCTTTTTATAATTGGATTGGATTGGATATGCATTTTTTAAAAAACTTTATTGTATATTTGTATGGCATTCCTCATTTCTGGTTATTAAATGTTTAGTCCTGTATGAATGAAGATCAATATTGGTGTGATTCTAACTTCTAAGTAATGTTACTTTGACTAAAGGTGGGACATATTTTTAGAACAGGAAAAAATGTGAGTGATAGATTATTTAAGAATTTTGTGAATGGTTAGATGAGTTTTTTTGGTATAGCTCAATGACGTTATTTGATTCATATAGCCGATTGTGCCTAGTGGCTTTTTTTTAGAAATGCTGTTTTATTTTCGTCCCAAACGGAAAGACAAAGACATCATTTTGTTAGAGACTAATTGATCCTTTTGGTATAATCATCAAAGATCATTAGCCCCAACAACAATTACACACCGAGACCTTTTTAAATCTTTAGATCAACACCCATGCACCCAAACCATGACCTGATACATATAACACCCATGAATACAACTACCCATTAAAACCCAAATCAAATGATTTATCCATCTGTTGATTAAAAACTCCTAACTTCACGAACATGAATAATTACCTATTGCAACAAAAACCATCATTAAAACGCAATCCAAACTTCCAAAATTCTGCAGGAGCCAACGCCACATAAGGATGCTACCCATTATATTTTCAAAACAACACTACTGCTGCCAGTATCCACGGTATGCCTTTGTAGTAGCCAATTCTTGCCATTGCTCATCTGCCTTATACTCTTTGTCCTTGCAAGCCTTCATTACACATCTCACCTAACCAGAACCAAATTTTGTCATGTTGGATAATCATTCACCACAGGAACCAATTCACTTAACGCTTTGCTGCATATGGAAAACATTCTTTTCCCACACGCATAACAAGCTGCCTCTGTTATTCACCACAGTAACCAATTCCACACATAATCTATATTCCCCATACTCTCTTAATTGTTGTTGTTAGATGAGTTTTATGAATTATGACTATGATTGACTGGTGGATGATAGTTGCGAGGGATTTCGTTGTTTAAGCCCGAGAAGTGTTGATAAAAATGAACCTATACATTTGAAGGTATTTATTTAAGGTATTTATTTACAGGGTGGCTGCCTGGTTGGTGAGGTGATTATTTGACTTATTAGTCAAGTGCAGGTGGTGCCAACTGCCAAGGATACCCTGCTTAGCTGTTTTTTATTATTTTTTTTTATTTTTTTTACACCACACAACCCTTTTCCATATAGAGGCTCCAAAACTTGGCAAAAGAAGATGTGACTGGATAAAGAATAAGGGATTAGTCTAAACTGAAAATTAAATAAATTAGATACTACTAGGCATCAACACCCTGTCTCATAAACTCTAATATCTAAAACTCACACTAAAACACCTACTATCCATTTGCGATTATTATTTAATCCTCATTCTTAGTTTGACTAATATTGGCTAACCAATTATTAGATACTAATTTAATTTTTTATATAAAAGAGTTTTACACATACATTCAATTAGGTGTTACTCCATCATTAAAAGCAATTAATTTTCAAACCTACTACTTTTAAAATCATATAAATGCATGAATTTGATTGAATGACGGTGTAAAACTCTTTACATCGTTCAGTGCATTAAAATTAAACTCATAAAATATTATAATAAGTGATTAACATTATTATGTGTATTAATAATTTAATAAATAAATAAATCTCTTTATATATTTTCGAATGGGTCATGAGCTAATGAGCAGAGCTTACCAATGTTTAAACTCGACTCATTTAATTTTTGAGATCAAACACAAAATTAAGCTCAACTTGATCGACTCCAGCTTATCGAGTCATTAACGAGTTAACTCGAACTAACTTGACCCACTTCCAACCCTAGGCATGCGTAGCTGATAGAGAGAGAAGCATGGAGCGTTGGTCCGTGAGTGATGAGCCTCAATTTATTAGGATTATATTCAAATAAAAAAAAGTATATGTAACCAATATTTTTTTAACAAGCAATCAGTCAACAGAAAATAAAATATTCGTAACTATTGTTTATAGAACATTCACAATGAAAACCAGTAAAACATTCATAACTTTTTAGAAATAAAACATCTAAAACCTAAAAAAATAAAATATTTAATTTAAGTTGTTGAGTGATGTTTACTTAATTTTTGTTGGTTTAGTAACGTTATATTGTTGATCCAAATATTGTCTCTATTTGAGTAATAAGTCGTTAGTACATGGTGTTTGAGGTCTTGTACGACTGGGAAATATGCTTTCCTCTGAACAAACCACACCAAGTTTGAATTTTTGTAGTGAAAAGGATTTCTAGTAGTGCAGTGTGTGTGAGTTGTCCAAAATAATATAAAAAGTTGTTAGTACATGGATTCAAATACGATCAAAGTTACAAATTTAACAAAAAATTAACTCATTATTTTATATTTTATTAATTTTCTTATTACGAAGTCAAAATTAGTAAGAAGTTCAAATACTTGAATGAGGATATCTTGAGGTTAGTTAAATTATCAGAAATGAATTGATGTATGTAATGCATGTAAACCTTATAAATTAGATGATGACATCGGCAAACACAGAAAATCAAAATAATTAGCATATCTACCACACACTTCGTATCACAGTTAGGTTTCCACCCTTTTACTAACTTCAAGTGGTTGACTTATGAGTTATGACAGCTACACTTACTCTATGAAAAGAGCCTTCTACCTCCACACTTTAACGGAGTGCATGTGATAATTATAGTAGAAATAATAACACCACTAATTTTCTTCCTAATAATTTCATATATATATATATAGTTTCCCGCTTCTTGTAGAACAAACTTGAGCTTCATTCCTCAATTCTCATCACAAATCTAGAATCCCCACTATACTTCACAAAAAAAAAATAAAAAAATCACTTACCTTATTAGCTTTGGTTTCCCCATTTTTGGTGAAACTGAAATATCAAGCAAATTAAGCACCATTTTTTCAAAAAAAAAGAAAAGAAAATCCATAACTTTTTACTTAATTTAGTTTAGGGTTTATTTAATTTGATCCGTGTCTTCGACGTGCTTTCTAAGATTATGAATGACCGGAACGGGAATGGCGACGAGAGTGGATCAAGAAGAATGATTATGAATGAGAAATACTTGAAGAAATGCGTTCATGCGTTTTGGGAGAAGAAAGTGAGGAAGTTTGCAAGGGTGGCATGGATAACCATATGGAAGGTTGGGAGTGATGATCCAAGAAGGTTGATCCATGCATTCAAAGTTGGGTTGGCTCTCACCATTGTTTCATTGCTGTATCTTTTGGAGCCACTCTTCAAAGGAATTGGCCAAAATGCTATCTGGGCCGTCATGACTGTTGTCGTCGTCTTCGAGTTCACTGCAGGTTAGTTTTCGATCTCTATTTGGAACTTAATACTATCCTACTACTAAAGTACAGAAATGATATCTACACATAAAAAATTAGTCACTAAATTAGTAAGTAGCTAATTTTTTGTGTCCATATAGCATCGTGAAATAAGTATCACTATTGTGGCTCTTTTAATTTATTTAGTATGTACTTCAGCATTCATAGTTCAATATACCTGAATACATCAAATTTTTCTGTCAAAATTTTTAGTTAATGTAAACTTATGCATACCAGGCATAGAAACTAACACAGATTGCGTTGAGACTTCTACCAAACACATAGACCATATTCTAGATCTATATTATTATTGGAGAAAATATATATTATATTCATAAATATATTATTTTATTGTGTTTGATCAGTTCAATCGCTATTAAATCTGAGTTAAACTTTTAAACGTTTAGTTTTACGGGTTCAACTACCAATAATTTGGTTTTCAAAACCTTACTAAATATTGTATTGTAAGAGATGCATTTATTGTCATGAAAATTATCAAAGAAGAGTAATGTTAAAGCTCAAGGTCTGAGAAATTGTTTACGAATGAAGAAGTTCACCCTCATATGAGTAATTATAATAACTAACACTATAAATGTTTAAGACTTTTTAACAAAAGATTCACGTGTGCATGCATGAAAGTGATAGTAGAGCGGCAAAATAATGTTGTGAGATGGTGATAAAGGTAAGCATCTTAATTAATTTCTAACTAACTATATGTTTTGTTAATTGGTTGAAGGGGCAACTTTATGCAAAGGGCTAAACAGAGGATTGGGGACACTCTTAGCAGGATTACTTGCATTTCTTATTGAGTATGTTGCAGATTCATCTGGTCATATCCTTCGAGCTATTTTCGTTGGGGCTGCAGTTTTCTTAATCGGTATTTATTTCATTCATAATAAATTAATTAATTACTACAATAATCCATTTAATCAAACACAAATTAAATAAGCATATGATGATGATTAAAGTAATTAAATTGACTATGAAATATTATAAAATTGATATAGAAAATTGAAGGCTAAATTTCTTTATTGATTATTATAGTTTTATTTAAGGGATAACTATGATTTTGGTCATAAAGGTTTAACTGAAAAATCAATTTAGTCATAAACGTATTTTAGGCCAAAAATTAATCACAAACGTTGTAATTTTTTACAAAATGATCTGAAGTGACATTTTTGCCCCTCTATCATTAATTTACCACACCAACTTCTTCTTCTTCTTTATTATTATTATTATTATTATTATTATTGTTGTTATTGTTGTTATACTAATTTTATCCCTAATTATATCACAACATCACCAATTCATCATTATCATTATCATCATCACCCTACAATCACCGTTACCACCACCACCCCGAGCCACCACCACGCACACACAACAACACAAGCTTCACTGAACATACAATAGCACAATATCCTCTCCTTCCATCACTAAAACCAAAGCCCTTTCTTCTCTCCCTCCACAAAACACCAACCACCTTCACCACCGTAGGATCTACCATCACCACCATACATCTAGTCGACACCGCCACCAACACCACCATACCGAAACCCTAACCGCCCTCTACCACCCACAACCCACAATCACCACTTCGAGGTTGGAAAGCTCCTCGACTATAAGACCTTCGCCAAATCTCAGATCTGATTAGTCATGGAGTACATCCGCAACGGCGAGCTCTTCCAGCAAGGTCGCCTCAAGGAACACCTCTTTTTATTTATCTCTTTTTCTTTGTTGTATTCTGAGTTGAGCAAGAATATAAGGTGAAGTGGTTGTTGTGGGTTATTGTGGGGTGCGTAGAGTGGTGGTGAGTTGGTGGCTATGGGTTTGTGATTGAGATTTGAGGTAATTGGAGGTTTGGGTTTGTGCTGGGAATGGTGACGGTGGTTATGGTGGGCGGTGGCGATGGTCATGGTGGCTGTGATGTGGAGTGATGATTATGGTGATGACAATGATGATAGTGATGAAGGATGATGAAGAAATTGTCATATAAAGGGGGCAAAATTGGTAAGAAAAACATTAATAAGAAATTGATTGTCAAAAAATTAGTTCAAAAAGTAAATTGAGATGGTGGTGATGGTAATGACCCTGTAATGGATCAGTTTTATTAAAATCAGTTCGCCCCTTAAAGATCGGACATGTTTTAAAAACTAAGGGTAAAATTATAAATCAATCTATTTTGAAAAAAATTACAACGTTTGTGTCTAATTTTTTTTGTCTAAAATACGTTTGTGACTAAATTGATTTTTCAGTTAAACCTTTATGACCAAAATCATAGTTATCCCTTTATTTAATTTTCAATTTGGTCTTTCAAAAAAATATTTGTGGGCAATATTTTTTTTATTAACAACTATTCTACGATTTTATTCATGATCATCCAGCTAGTATTACCTACATATTTGGATGATCTATTTTTTATCGTTTTAGATTATTATTAGTTATTTATTATTTCAACAATGCTGGAAAATCAATAAAAATTCAACCAACATCAGCCAATAATTTAAATTGGATGTTCTATTATTTCTATAGGTTTCTGATGTTCTGTTACTAAAAAAATATAAAATTGAGTGGTGATTGCTTTAAGTTTCGAATGTTCCATGACTTTCATTGTCAATGTTCTATAAATAGTGGTTACGAATGTTCTATTTTTTGTTGGTTGATTTGTTAGTTAGAAAAATATTAATTACTTATACTTTTTCTTATTCTTTATATGATCTATTTTATTAGTTGATTGTTATCTAATATTTATTATAATCATGCTAGGCAACCAATAAAAATTCAGCCAATATCAGCCAATAATTTAAATTGGATCTTCTATTTCTTTAGGTTTCGGATGTTCTATTTTTAGGTTTCGGATGTTCTGTTTCTAAAGTTGGCTGATGTTGATTTAGGTTTCGAATGTTCTATAGCTTCCATTGTGGATGTTATATAAATAATAGTTTCGAATGTTCTATTTTTTGTTGGCTGATTTATTGGTTAAAAAATTATTGGTTACCTATACTTTTTCTTTTACTAATTACCTAGCACTATTTAATATTAAATATAACAAAATATTTTGTTATATATATATATATATATATATTCGTTTAAAGTTTGTCACCTAATAATAAAAAGAAAATTAAAAAAAAAAAAAGAGCTTATGGCTTAATAAAGAGTATATCCATTTGATAGTCACCATAACATGCACCACCGCATGTAAGCATATATATTAAAAACCTTTGAATTAAATTAGTAATATATGGTACTACCAGGAGGTACAGCAACATATGTGAGGTTCTTTCCTTACATAAAGAAGAACTATGACTATGGTGTGGTTATATTTATGCTGACGTTCAACTTGATAACGTTGTCGAGTTTCCGGGTTGAGAATGTGTTGAAGATTGCACATGAAAGGGTGTATACCATAGCCATAGGCTGCGCCATATGCCTTTTCATGAGTCTCTTTGTCTTTCCAAACTGGTCTGCCCAAGATCTCCAAAATTCCACTGCTTTCAAGCTTCAAGGCATAGCTGATTCTATACAAGGTATGATGTGGTGCTTATACTTTGCTGGTATCGTGATTAGTTACTGTGTTTTAAAAATTGTTATTAAAATTAAAATAACACTCTTTAATTTTCTATTTAATAGCGCTTATAATTTCCTTTTTTTTTTTTTTAAGAAAAGGTGTTACTATAATATAAAAAAAATTGTGACTTTTATTATAACAACATTTGTATTGTCACTATAATTATCTTAACCATAGGCATCATAAATTATATTCTACCCACGTAAATTTGTCGTTCTCTTATGACCTCACAAGTCACAACTTTGATCTCTCTATGAAACTCAAAAGTGTTGATGCTTTAATTTATTCATTTTATTTAATGCTATAAAGATGGTTAGAGATATAATTGGATATATTTTTTCTATAGGTTTAAGTTTTTTTAGAGGTAGTTTCATAACATGATAAAGAGCTTTTATATAATCTGAAAAAAAAAAAGTAATAAGAACGACGTATTAGAGATATAATCATTTATGTGTCTTTTTGTATCAGTTTAAATTTATAGGAAAAGTGGTCTAACAACAAAGACAAAGGAAATAAGAGAACTAATCTATTCTTTTTATCTCTTGTTTGTGTATTAGTAGCCATACATTACTTATTAAGTATGTATGTGAAATAATAATAAACATGATATTATTGTGCGGTTTAACACTCACAGTTGTCAAGATAATGTTTTGTTTGCAGCTTGTGTTGATGAATATTTTTATGGAGATACGGAAGCTTCATCAGAAAATATAAACTCATCAGATGCTGAGGATCCCATTTACAAAGGTTATAAGGCTGTTTTGGATTCAAAATCTACGGATGAAACGCTGGTAATTAAACTGATCGATAAGACATCATCTATGATCTAAATTTTTAATGCATGCTTCATTATTCCCTAATAAATAATTAATCACAAATTGTCCTGTTTTAAATTGGGCAGGCATTACATGCAAGTTGGGAGCCAAGGCATTCGAGGTACTGTCATAGATTTCCATGGCAGCAGTATGTGAAAGTTGGGAATGTTCTTCGTCATTTTGGGTATACTGTTGTGGCCCTTCATGGCTGTTTGAGGTCAGAAATTCAGGTACGAATACTTCAATATAATTATTTGATGATCATATTTAAAAAGATTTTACTCTCAAGTTTGTGCAACTAGGGTTATATTAGAGATAGATTAGACTAACAGATGCTTCCAGTTTTACAATTTTATGAAGTAAAATAAGGGTTCACTATTTTATTGAATATTAGAGATAGATATAATTATTTATTTAAATTCTTGGGAGGTGTAATTATATTAAAATTTTTATAGTTAAAAAATTTAGAATTCCATTCTACTTAAAATCTCTAAAGTAATGAATTTTATTATTAAAAGAGGACAGTTTAGCACACAAACATTTCGCATTAACGTAGGATACGAGAAAAAAATATAATATTATATAATCTAATATAAAAAAAAAGTTCGAAAAAATTTAAGTTTTCATTTTTTTTTGTAATATCAGTCATTTTTAATTGGTAAATGGCTTTCTAACTTAAGTGACCAAGTCAATTAAAAAAGAAGTAATTTATAAGACTTAAAAATGTCATTTTGGAATTTGGATCAAAAGAAAACTACATACAGATTAATCAAAACAATTTTTGTTATTAGATTTGTTAGTTGGTATTTATCCTTACCATTTCAGCTTAAGTGCTTAACTCACCAGCATGCATCTCACATTTTCTGTGTTGAAATTTTGTTAGACACCAAGATCAGTTAGAGTTCTATTCAAGGACCCATGCATAAGAGTAGCAAGAGAGGTAACAAAGGCACTGATAGAACTTAGCAACAGTATAAGGAACCGTCGCCATTGCTCCCCAGAAATACTCTCAGACCATCTCCATGAAGCCTTGCAGGACCTCAACACCGCCATAAAATCGCAGCCTCGGCTCTTCCTTGGCGCCAATGACACTCAAACCAAGAACATGCTCGCCATGGCCGCCGCTGCCCAAGCTGGCGAAACTAAACATTCCAAGTCGTCGCTGCCAACTGTTAAAACTGATTCTTCCGCCTTGTTAGATTGGAAATCCAAAAAGGTATACCGTCGTATTTATTCTTGAAAAATACTATACCTAGAATTTTTCTTTTCAAACTAATTCTAACGAAATTGTATAATATATTACACGCCTTTAATGATTAAAATAGTTTCTATTGAGATTAAACAAATTTAATATTAGTTGACAAAAATATTTGTATTTATATCATTACTCTTCTACTATGGGATCATAATAATAATGATCTATGCATATTGCATACGTATATGCATTAATACTAGGGTCATTTTAAATTTCTTCATTTTCATTATTTGATAAAAATAAACTCATATATATATATTTGTATGCTATAATTAATTCAATGTTGTGGCTGCAACATAGGCATGCAATGAACAAGGGGGAAACAAGGAAGCAGAGAGAAAGGTGTTGAGACACCAATTGAGCAAAATCGCAGTTACAAGCCTTGAATTCTCAGAGGCATTGCCTTTTGCTGCTTTTGCATCATTACTTGTGGAGATAGTGGCCAAACTTGACCTTGTTATAGGGGAGGTTGAAGAACTTGGAAGGCTTGCAAGTTTCAAAGAGTATAGAGCTGGTGACGAGAAGATTCATGTCAAATCTGAAAAACCAAGGCTTCACGTTCTTGACAACCATTTGCCTTCTCTTGGAGTAGAATAATATATTTATCTGTGGAATAATAATGGTGATATATTACGTGTTATAGTATATATAATATATTATGTTGAATTCTACGAAGTTCATAAATTAAGTGAATATTATTAGGGATAAGTACTATTTTGACCATAAAGGTTCAGTCCAAAAATTCCGTTGGTCATAAACGTTTTTTTTTTCCTTCTCAAAATTGCCATAAAAGTTTTTATTTCACTTTAAAAAGAACAAAATTAAATTTTTGGGACGAAAATGCCCTTGACCCTTCTTCCATATGAGGCACAAGAACAAGCAACAACAACATTTTTTTTTCGACCATTTAGTGCTCACAAAACTCCCAAGGGACGTGAGTTTTCCAAGTACAAATTCAGAAAAGCATATGAAACTAAACTAAACTACATTACATACCATAGAAAAACTATAAAATCATCAACTATAAACAATCTAAATCTGCATTTGCTCCTATCATCTGTCAATACACATGTTGTGTCAATGTATTCAATATTTGCCATCTCACTTTACCATTGCCGAACCATCACCAAATTTACAATACCTCACAACTAGAAGAGTAAGCTATATAACACACACATTAAAACCACACAAATTCTTTGAACCAATATGTTTATGTTATCTATTGATAATAATGAGTTATAGATCCACAACCATTGTCAACTTATCACTCCAACTAATATAGTAGCCAAGAAGAAATAATGGCATCCAAAAAATCATGAATTTAAATATAAATATGTGAAGAAAAGCAACCATCAACAAAATAAACAAAAATAGCAATATAATATCTCTAGTAAATTCACACAACAATTCAAATTCAAGATTTCATCACCAAGAAAAAAGAATTAGAAACCTTTCATCAAACAAGCACGAAGTGCGTAAACCTTTCCACTATTTCTGGGTATATTATTCTTCTCATTCCTTTGTTCTTCCTTCTTTTTAAGCTGGTGACACGCCCGCTCGGGGGAGAAACTTTCGTCATTGTAGTTGGAAGCCCTTATCCCTCGCAGGCGGTGTCAGAACATTTAGAAAAGGTGTCACAGGGTGCAACCAAGTTAAAATACCGAGTACGGGACTCGGGTCGTTCTACCTAGGAAGCGAAAGGGAAAAGTTTATTTTTTATCGAGGTTTGGTTGCAGTTGAATTGATTTGTTGGTTTGAAACCAGTTCGCAGTTAAAAGCAGGTAAAAGCAAATGATAATAAATGAGTGCCCCGGCCGTGGGTTGAAATATTATGCATCCCTATAATCGCTGCTATGTCCCAGGTCAGATGAGCTGTCAACTAGGAGGAACCTCTGCATATCCTTGGCATACCAGCTGTGAGGTACTGATCCCAAAATGGATTCGAGTAAATCCATGTTACTGGAGTGAACTCGCAAGTGGTGCAGGAATGGCGGTGGAGTCTGCGATCCAACCCACTGATTAGTTGCTGAACGAACTCTTTAGAGACCTGCTGTCACCAGGCCCTAATGCACTCGATTGACTGGCGTTGGAGTCTGCGATCCAACAATTGGGGCTGATCGAACTCTTTAGAAATCCGCTGTCACTAGGTCCTAATGCACTTGTACCTGTGATCACCGTGGTGAATCCGAATCGCAGGGACCTCACCCTTTGCTAGTAGGGGCGTACGAATAGTAGTATAGACTTAATCCCATTCCTCCCCATCCGATCCTATGGGGACTCGCAGCTAAGGTCATTTGCACATTTCACCCCACAGTCATGACACTATGGGACTGTACTCACTAATTGTGGGAATCATAAAAGCAAGAAAATGAATCGGCAGCATAACAGTATGTAAAATCGTAATTTACAGGTAAATAAACGGACAGAATAACAGTAAAATAATTTGATTAAAACTGAAGTTTGATAGAGTAACAGTAAAATAAACAAACAATAAAATAAAAATAAAAAGTTTGGTTAGTGAATGGACAATAAACCTAGAATGGAACCCTAAAAACTAAGCTAAATATGTAAGTGGGCTCTCTTGAAATGGTGAAAGGCTCCTCTATTTATAGATGCTGGAAGTGACCTATATGTATGCATAGAAGCTCTGAATGCGTACGCATAGGTGTCCGTTCTGCCAAATAAGCGTGCCGCCAAGGTCAGGATGCGTACGCATGGCTCCAGTGATGCGTACGCATAGGCTCCAGCTTTAGCCTTCTAGGTTTTGTTGTGATCCTTTCGTTCCTTTCGCTCTTTCCGGACACATCTGCTCCGAACTTTTCCTATTAAATCCTGAAACACTTAAGCACACACATTAAGGCATCATGCGGAATGGGAAACAATTCAAAACATAGTAAATATTGGCCGAAATAGCAGATAATTACAGTTACAGCCCTAAGGATTTACTAAGTACAATTAGACCTATTTTGCTAGTATTTAAGTGGTAAGAGGGTGATAATTGGTCAATTAATGCTATGAAATTACCCATTGGAACGAGTTTTATCAGCTGGCGGAGTGGAGCATGACTTGAAGATAGTTGGACGGCGACAATGATTAGGCAACAACACCAACACAGCCACAACACCAATAACTGAATCCCAAAAACACAAATCAAAACAGGAAAAATTTCAGTACAAATGGCAGAGATGAGGGCTTCAAAAATAAAAACTAAATCCCAACTAAATTAGGGGACGAAAAATCACCTTCCACATATTAGGGATTCAAACGCAAAGGAGAGTGAAGGAGCACAAATGCCAACAGCGAGCTTGGTGAGAGAGCAAGGGCGACGCGATGTGAAGTGGCATTTTTTATATTTTCAACACCTTCAGGGAGACCAGCTTGAGATGCAAGGAATAGAAGGCTGTCGACGACGTGGGGCGACGGCGGTTGGCGACAACGGCTGGTGACGACGCGAGGGAGGAGAGAAGTGGAGGCGAGGCGGGTGGCTGGCGATGGAGTCACAATGGGCGGCTGGCGACGACGCGAGACGACGGCGGCTGGCGATGGAGGCGCGACGACCTCCCTTTACCAGCGCCGCCATCTTCCTCTTCTCCCCCCTCTGCTCTGCGTGTGTATTGTCTGTGTGTGGGTGGATGATTTTGGTGTGTGTGTGGATGCCATGTGGTGTGTGTGTGTTAGGGATGAACAAAATTAGGGTTAAAATTTTAGGGGAAAAGCAATTGGGGGCAAAATGGTCAATATAGTTTTTTAATTCATAATGAAAATATTTTTGGCAACTTTGAGGAAAAAAGACGATTGTGACAAACAAGATTTTTGACCCAAACCTTTTTGACATAAATAATACCTATTATTTTTATATATGCATGTTTTTTGGTTTCTTATGTGTATATGTTTGCCCCTAAATTCAAAGAGTGTATTTATGTTGATACAAAGCAATTTCTTTAGAACTACGAGCAACTTCCATCGTAAGGAAAAGATTTTAACATTTCCAAGTCCTTGATACTAAATTCAGTATCCAGAGCACGCTTTATATATTTAATTTCTACTGAATTGAATTGGTCCTGGTTAAAACAAGATCATCAATATATAAGATGATGATTGCCGGATCATGTTTGGTGCACTAGGAATAGTTATTTAAATACTTGATGAAATCGTGCTGACGAAAGAAATAACTTAGTCGTAAGTTTTATTCACGACTTGCTTGTTTTAACTAGTATAAAGCATGATTCAACTTACAAACTACACCATTCAGAACAACGAAACCTTTCAACAATGAGTGATTCAAAAATTTTAGCTCGCCGAGGAAAAATTATGTATAAAATAATAAAAAATTAACATGGATATTTAAAATTTAAAGTATATTAATTAAATTTTTAAACAATTAATTTAATTAGTCACAAAAAAAATTAATTTAATTAACCTATCAAACATTATATTAAAATAAAGGTAGTTTATTCTCATTTTAATGTTTTATAAATGTTACTTTTCTAACATAAGTTTTTCTTACACAATAAATAAAATTTCTTTTAAGAGTGTGGGGACAAAACATTTTTAAAATGGGATATATATATATATATATACTTGTCATTTATTTTTCTAATAAGACTGAATGGGGCATTTGCCCTCACACCTCTACACATAAATCCGTCCATGTCTTTGGGTTTCATATAAACTTCTTCTTGAAGCTCACCAGCCATACAAGAAAGCGGTGTTCACTTCTAATTGATGAAGTTTTTAGCTACGCACAGCAACTAAGAAGAGCAAAATACGTAGTGTAGTGATCTTTACAGTTAGATTGAAGGTATCGAAGTAGTCATAACCAATCTTTTGACTAAAACCTTAAGCCACAAGCCTGATTTTGTGACACTCGATATTACCATTCGAAAGAAATTTCACTTGAAAACCTACTTACCTCCAATAGGATTTTTCCCACGAGATAGAAAAGTGATAGGCCAAATTATTCTTTTCGAGAGCGAGCAATTCCGTACTGGTTGCATTTCTCCAACATTCATGTATCACAACTTATTGATAAGTCCTCAGTTCAGTTGTTGTGGTTATGGTTAGGGAGAAGGCCTTATAGGTAAGGGAACAACTTTCCAATGCATCATATGAAACTGTATCTATTTGATAATGATTGGGAGCTACCTGTCTTAATCAACATGCAATGATAATCTTAATAATATGAGGATAGTTTGTGAGTACAGGTAGATCTTCTAAACCTTTCATGATATATTAATGAATTAAAATTTGATGTGGGGATGTCATGAGTATGAATATGTGTACAAGTACGAGAAGTAGAAGATGCATGAATTGGTGAAGCTGAAACATGGAAAATATTATTCCTAGCCTCATAAAAAATTGATGAACTAGTGGAATAAATATTGGAACAGGAAGGTGAATCATGCAAAATATTATGCTCGACTAATGCATGAAGCGGAGTATATGAATTTAAAGAGATTGTAAGGAAAATGATCAAATGCATCAAAATTAGAATTAGCATTAGGTATGTGAATTAGAAGTATTGAATGTTCAGTGTCATGCTCATTATGATTAGATTTATAAGCAAAGCAGTGTTCATAAAACTCCAGTTTCTAAATAAAAACAATTTTTCTTGTGTGAAGATCAAATAGAATACATCTTTTCTGGTCAATTGGGTATCCAAGAAAAATGCTTTTCATTGCCCTTTTATCAAATTTTGGCCTCATGTGAGTCAAGGTTGATGCATATGTGATGAAAACCGTTCCGACGTCACAAACGGGTTAGATTCAGGGTTCCTCCGCGTTCGCGAGAATGAGGGGGAAAGATCGTCGTAGCAACCCAAACCAATTTAGTTGTGAAACCGAAACGTTCCCGTCAACAAAGATGTGTCACAAGAGATTGCAACCAATATTCAAAATAACCGAGTATGAGACTCTGATCGTTCTCCTTAGGAGTTGAATCGTGGATCAATCTTGGTTGTGAAGATGTTTGGGGTTGCAAAAAGTGTGTGTAAGAAATTGCTTAATGGGTAAGAAATAAAGGTGCTTGGTCTTCAGTTGAGGTATTGTGTGTCTCTATGAACACCACTGATCCCAATTATAGATGGTTGTCACGTAAGCCACGAATCCACACTCTGTCAAGAGGTCGAGTGGGTGGAATTAACCATGTCCCGTAAGTCCTAGGCAACTCATCTAGTGTGAAGGTCATAGGTCCTTGGAACTCGAATAATCCATCAAGTTCATCTCATTAAGGACTCAATCACTACTAGTTAAAGCCTAGCATCAACGGAACAGTTTTAACCAAAGGCTTAACCCATCTTTGTCCTTAGGGATCAGTGGCTAAGATCATCCACACCTCAACCCATGACCAAAGCACAAGAACACTACTCCATAATTACAAGAAACAAAATATCAAACACTTGGTGGGCATAAAAGAAAGACATGATTATAGCTGTGGAATTAAATAAACAAGATGATGAATAGAGTAGAAAAGCAAAATAATCAACAACTACAACTAATAAAAGCATAAAAGAGCAATATATCATAAAATAAACAAAACTAGAAACTAAACTTGAGCACCAAGTAAATAGAAGAAATAAGCAAATAGATGAAGAAACTAGAAATGCATCAATCAAGAGAGAAACTATCCACAAAATGAAACACAAAACAAGTAGTAAAATAAGAGTTTGGTTGGTCATGGTGATCTTAGAGATGAAGAACAATAAAAGAAAACTAAGAGAAAATGAGAGAAATGGAATTCTTCCCAAAAACTCTCTAAAAACTATCTAAAACTAAAATTGATCCTAATGGTAGAAGTGTTGTTGTGTCTTCAGCTATTCTCCCTCTTAATTGGTCGAATTGGGCTTGAGAAAGGGTTAGGCCTTGGCCCGGAAACGTGAAATCCCCATTTTAGCCTTCATTTTATGTACTCTTGATGCTATGGCGCGGACGTGCCAACTAGGTCGTGCGAGCGCGCGGTCTTCGTTGACTTCCTCATTAAGCAAAGGGGTGGCGGACGCACCTTGGGGTGTGCGGATGCGCCATCAACGTCGACTTCCTCATTAAGCAAGGGGTGGCGCGGACGCACCATCTAGGGCGTGCGGATGCGCGGTCAGGGCTGATTACGTCCTTTGGCTTTGTTTCCTTTCTCCTTGCTTCCCATGTTCTTCATAGCTTCCCTTGGGTTCCTTCTCCACATCGTTGGTTCTGACATTCAGTAACAAACACATCAATGAACCAAGTGGGAGGAGATTTAACATTTATGTGCACTTTGGAAGCTATGTTAACAAATAATTATTTAAGAGCACAACTTAGCAAGAGATGGAAAATATGGTCATTCACTAGCAAATATGTGAAAAAGTATTGATGAGGGCATTCTTTTTAGTATGAAATTTATCGACAAAAACCACCTCATCAATATGCCATGCAACCAAACACCTTAAGGTTACTAATGTACGTCTCCTTGACAAATAAGAGACTATATGGGGTTTTATTTTGCAAAATAGGAGTAGGAAACCAATTTATTAAATTCACAACTGAGGCAATAGCAAAACTCCAAAAACAGTTTGGCAAGTAGAATTTAAACATTAATGCCTTGCAATGTTAAGAATAGGGATAAGTACTATTTTGGTTCCTAAGATTTTAGCCAAAAATCAAAATCGTCTCTGATATTTTTTTTTAATTCAAAATCGTTCCTAAGGTTTAATTTTGATTTAAAATCGTCCTTAATATTTTTAAAAACAAATATACCGTTACTTAACTAGCCAAATTTTCCAAACCTAATCCTAATTTATTGATTATTATTGTTAATCCCAATCTTTCATTTCCAATGGTTGTCACCGTTATCCTCCATTCTAACTACTTCTTCCCATGTTTTTCTCTACCACCAATTCCTACCATTATCCTCCATTCTAACCATTACCCCCACATAAACAGTAACAACAATTTATTTTTTACATTAAATCACCATTACTACAACCACAATGACTCAAACCCTCATAGCATTATATTATTTGGTTTCTCTGGCTTCTCCTTTTCAGCTTTAGGTTAAGCTAAGCAAATGATCGAAGCAGGTGGCATGCGTAAAAGCTTACAATGCTTTTGTAAATTGGGGGTTTGAAAATGACTCGAAAAGATAAAACTCAAATTGATATTCTTGCAATCAATATGAAAATGATAAAATAAAATTGAATATGGGACACAAACGGATTGGGATAAATTTTAAGACTATGAAGAACTGTTAAGAATGCAATTAAATAGCAAGTTTCTTCAATTGAACAAACTCCAACAAGTGGGAGAACATGCTAGTCCAAAAGCTATGCTCCGGCCGACGAGGTCACAGGTGGGTCCCATGAGGAGGCGGGAGAAAATGGAGTCGGCAATGGAGGCAGTGTCAGCGGCTCCTATGTCGACGGTGGTGAATTTGAGGTCTTGACAGATGATGGGAATGAGTGGGGGGATAGAAAAGGTGGAAAAGAAGCAAGAGAAGTGGTTCAACCATGCCAGGTCCTTTAGTTATTCTTAATTATTTATTTATTTACAATTAGAATAAATTTTTAACTAACACAAACAAATATAAAGGTATTTTAGTAATAAAAAATGAAAGGACAATTTTAAATCAAATGTAAAGTTTATGGACCATTTTGAACAGAAAAAAAAGGTTACGGACAAAATTAATCTTCGAATAAAACCTTAGGAACCAAAACAATAGTTATCCCTTAAGAATATGTTGATGTCTCCTCTCAACAATATCGTTTTGCTGATGGGTCTCAACATGTTTGATGCATTATACCTTGTGAATTATAAAAAGAAGCAAGTTTAGATTTTAATTTCATAAAATAAATCCATACAAATTTGGTGTTATCATCTACTATGGTTAAAAGATATTTGTAATCTTGTAGAGAAACAACTGTCGTTGGTCCCCATATATCTATATGTATCAAGTCAAAACAGTTTAAACTTGATGATTCACTAAGGGTATATGGTAAACGTTTTTGCTTGGCATAATGGCAAAAATCACACGGCTTAGAATAACTAGACACACGAAATTGCACAAAAGGATATATTTGTTTGTTTGGGCTAATTTACTCAAATGCCATTATTTAAAAAACTTATTCTCAATTGTCACTGTTTTGAAATAATTGACCAAGCTGCCCCCCTTTTGTCATAGTGGCAGTTGGCATTTTTTTGACGCTGCTAACTCGGAGGCGCAAGTTTCAGTAGAGGCGCTGAAGTAGTTAGAGTAATCATACATGGAGGTGTGAAAGGAAAAAGTGGAAGTCAAATAAAATCCCTTTTCGGAAAGGCGCCTCCTGTGAAGAAAACACGAGGCGCAAAGACGCACCATGCTTACATGGAAAAACGACCTCATGGTATCTTGTTTACTGGATGATGAATTTTGGTACCTGATAAATTTTTTGATATGTGTAACCATATGGTTCAAAATAGAGAAATTACAAAACATTGTAATAAGACAATGAAATATAGTTTAAATACAACATGTAAAGCTAAAGCAATTGTATGAAATAGTGCACACGATCTAAGAAACAAAATTAAGATGGTGTAGGTGGTGGTGGTGGTGGAAACTGATAAGAGAGGTATGTGTATGAATATGAGAAAGGAAATCTGAATGGTGGCACGATATTGCTGCTATATGAATTTCTAGCTGCTTCGGTATAAAGAGGTGGTATTGGATAGACTTCGTACCTTGGACACTGAAATTGATGCTAGCGAATTGTTACAGTTGTAGATGTGGCTGTGGCACAGTCGATGTAGGAGTGGATGACTGAGCGGCTTGACTGGATGAAAAACTTGACTCATCGTCACGGAGTCTAATATGAGTAGCTGCCAATCCGGTTCGCCTAGGCCAAGCTCGCAAACCATCTTATTCAGCCTCTTCAAGTGAGGATTGAACGGATGTCTATGTGGGTGGCGCTAGCTAGCTAAACTACCGGTGGATTGTATGATCATGCATCGTAATGCCTCCAAAGTATCTGTGGTGGTATGGTGTACACACACTAAATGAGATGTGCAACTACTCAACCAAATCAAATTACAACAATTTTATTACATACAAAAACCTTTTTAGTATTATTTTTTAGAAGAGAAAAATTGAAGCGCAAGTGTAATTGATCGCTTACCACTCAGCCTAAAGTAGTATGTTGTTATGATGTATATGTCAAAGGTGCCACGAGTGGTGTCCCTTGTTGTATGTGCTCCCTACGCACATCCCACACGCGAATGTATTCCACATGGATAACATGTTAAATATCTTTTGTCTTACCGGATAGTGTGGCAGAGTATAAGTGATCTGGATGGTGTGATCTACCGAAAATAGGTTGTTTTAGTTCGAATTTGCACATAAATCAATCTGGCTAATAATATCTCTACAATGTTAAATATGATCATGGGCACTAGTGTGTGCCAAATCTCTGTCCCTTGAGTGCAAAAATCTAGTACAACAAGATCCACATATACTTTCCACGTAATCTACAAGTGGATAATATAATATAATTTAACAAATTATTCTTATAAAAGAAGTTATAAATAAAGATTAAAATACTTCAATATAAATTTTAAATACCCCATTCGGCATCAACGTGTCAATATAATACCCTAATACGCGTTGTGGGCTATCAGAAAGAACCCATAAAAGAATACAGTAAAAAGAAAAGCTGACATAGTTAAGTAAATGGCTAAAAGAATTAAGAAATTATTAGTTGTTTTTAGAGCAACTCACACTTCTTATTCTAACCAATTAAATTCTGCCATGTGGACTAGACTTAATTAATTTAAATTTTAAAATTAATAAGGTTTAATTACTTTATTAATCCTTATAATTTTATCAAAGTTTTAATTAGATCTTTATATTTTTTTCTTTTAATTAAGTCACTACACCATTTTCAAAATTGTAATTAATTAGGTCTCTATTAACAATGTTAAAAGAAAACATTTATGAAATGTAATTTTTTTATTATTCTCGTACCTTACACTTTACGTAAGACTTATACTTACCTAAATATATTTTTCATTTACCTTTTTCATCAAAAATTTTTAAAAATATTCTCAACTTGCATGAATCAAAATTGCATACCTTTAGGAAGCTTACAGTATGTTAAAAAAAGAGGAAGAATGTTTATTTTATCATTCTAAAATAGAGAGAAATAACATATTTATTTAGCGAGTTAACCATTAGCTTTTTGTAATATCTTCCATTTAGAGATGAAATTCATTTATTCTAACATTTTCGTCATAAGAGTGACCTAATTACAAAATTTAAAACAATGACGTAATAGAAAGAGGAAAATAATAATAATAATAATTTTTTTCGATCATTAGACACTCACCAAAAATCCAAGAGGGGGTGAGAGGTTAAAAAATGAACAAAGTCTCAAAGAGTAAAAAAGAGTACATCAGCAAATCAAAAAATTAATAAATAACAACCTCAAATCTAAAAAATAAAACACTAGGATACTCCAATAATTCTACCAATTCTAAAATCTAAAACCTTTCTTCAAACATCTCAATATATTCATTGTTCCAAACATTATGTGCTTCAATCACTCCTCCTAATACCACCACCTGCGAAACAGTATAATAATAATAATAATAATAATAATAATAATAATAAAATTCACAGTATTAATTATAAAACTCTCACTCCAACTCTTTTTTTTTTGTATCCTTCTCTCTCATGCATTCTTTCATTCATGTTTCATAGTTTTACTATTTTCTGAAGATTCACTTGAAGTTTTTATCAACACAAATTTATTTCAGGTTTTTTATTATTTATTTTTCTGTCACATTTAATAATATGTTAAAATAATATTTTATATGTTTAGTTCTTGTTTTTATTATTTTTAAATTATAAAATTAACAATAATAATAAAACTCACAATATTAATTACAGTGTACTCTCTCCAAGTTTTTATTATCTTTTTACCATACTTCTCTTCTTATGTTCTCTTGTTCACATAAACAAATTAATTTAATCTCAAGTTCTTAGAACACAATTTATTACATTTTTTTGGATAGTTTACTAAAGTGTTAAATTTTATATTTCAATAATTTAGTTCTTTTTCTTTTTTACTATTTTTTAATTATTTATTTATCAATGCAAAATAATGTTTGGGATGTTATTCATCAACGCAAATATATAGAATAAATACCATTAAAATACAACGTCATGCTTTATATAAGAATTAGGAGTTTCACTCAAGTTCTTTTTTTTTGAAAAAAAGGAAAGGATGCAAAATCTTAAAAGATTATAATACAGTTATAATTTTCATTCGTTATAAAAAGCACAATTTTAGTACATGGTTCCAAGCATCACCACCAGCAAAGCTAGTAGCCTACTCAATGTTAGCAAATTTATCTCAACTAGAAAAATGGTGGTCTCCATGGCCAATTAACATCATCCTAAGAAATAAATCTTTACAAATAACAATATATAATAATAAATATATAAAAAAAATCATAAAAACAAAATTTTAGTTATCTAAGATAAATTATTTATAGAGCTAACTATTTGTAATGTAGATATGAATGATTCATGAAAAGATGACATGTATATATTATTTAGAGTCATTTAAAACTAATGAAAAATAAAATAAATTTATTCTTTATAAATGGTAAAATATTATAAAAACATGAATTATATACAAATATATAACTAAAATTACTTGAAAAAATTCATATCCCAAAAGTGAGTTGGACAACTAAAGATAGACAAATTTAGAAAAGACATATAAAAATAAGTAATATGTATATTGAATTCATTACCTTACATTGGACATTTGAATTTGCACCAAGGATCATTTACTTCAACTTCATTGATGTCATAAGCACATATACCATTAAGATACTTTTTCTCAAAAAGTTGTACAATTTATGAGTGTAAACATCTCAAGTATGCTTTATGTAACACCCCAATTTTCGATACCGTCGACTGCGCCTACGATTGGGATGCCACATTTTCTAACCTAAAAATTTATAAAACTCTAAACCATATTATTAGTATTAGCCTGTCGTGAAAGCGTTAACACGACAATCATTATAAGCAAACAATATAGCTCATACGTAGATATAACAACTTCTTCGTATAACAAGAAGTCCCAAGATTATATATATATATATATATATATATATATA
>JASCZI010000021.1:98477-129740 GCA_036250425.1 Stylosanthes scabra
AATCCTTTTCTATGAAATTTAATTTGTTGTGGCCACCGGCTGCTGCTACAAGTGATTGATAACTCTTGTTTGGTGGAATCCCAGCTTGATCGTTAATCTCAATTGTACGGCGGACATGCATATTGAGCTCTCGGTATTGAGGAAACATTACTGTATGATTCGGAGAGCATGGGTGTGAATGTTCCAAAACCACTTTCGAAATCTGCCAGAAATCAAAATACTTCATATAATGGACATAGACTCTGGCTGGACAATTAGCAGCATATACTGCATTTGTCTTCTCAGAAACTGGCAAATCCGACCTTCTTTTCCCTTTTCTATTACATGACAGCAGTTAGTTCCATATTTCATTTGATTTCTTGCTCTTATTTGTGTTCCTAATCTTTATAGCAAACCCTGCCCGTTTAGCATAATCCTTGTAGAAATCTCTAGCTTTCTCAAGTGACTCAAAAAACATGCCAACCTTTGCAACATACTGCTCATCAACATCACAAAAACACTGCGCAGAAAATGGAAACCAAAGTGAGAAGAAATCACAACAACTGCAAACAACTTAAATAAATAAAAAAATTCAAAACTGCGCAGACATAAAAATCCAACATACACAGAAACAAAACCACAAGCAAGAAACAAGAACAACACCAAAACCAAAGTGAAAAGAAATCACAACAAGAACAACACCTTAAATCATCAAAATCTAAAAACTAAGCACAAAATAGAAAGCTAAACTACTCAGAAACAAAAGAACAACAACAACAACACTAAACAAAAGTGAGAACAAATCACTACAACAGCAAGAAACTTAAAATCAACAAAATCTCAATAATGCGCAGAAATAGAAAGCTAAAATACGCAGAAACAAAATCACAAGCAACAACAACAAAAAACCCAATATGAAAAGAAATCACGACAAGAGCAACACCTTAAATCAGCAAAATCTGAAAACTAACCACAAAAAGAAAGCCAAACTACTCTGAAAGAAAAGCACAACAAAAACACCTAAAAAAGAGTGGGAAGAAATAACTACAACAGTAACAACTTAAGAACAACAAAATCTGCAAACTGCGCAGAAATACAAAGCTACATGGCGTAGAAATACGAATCTAAACTAAGCAGAAATGGAAAGCCAGAATGAGCAGAAATGAGAAACCAGAATGAGAAGAAACTAAAACATATAATGAATGAACAAATAAAACTTAGAAACGCTAAAAGTAGTTCGAAAACGAAATTAAACCTGTTCTGTGCTGCTTAAATCACAAGAATTATCCGAAACCGAATCCATTGATAGATCTGAACTCAAACCTTCCATTGTAGTAGAACCTGAAACGCAAATAACAGAGATCAAAAATCTAAACAAGATAAATCGAAGTAAAAGCGTTGAAAAAAGCGAAATCTAAGAAGATAACAAACAAACGAAAACGAAAACCAGATCTAACAAGATTGGAGAAAAAGAAAACGCAATTACAAAAGAAATATGGCACAGATCACGTCGCAATTGAAAAACAGAGGAAAAGGATAATGCAGAAATCACAGAAGAACAAGAAATCACGAATCAGAGATTGCAAATTCAACAAATCTGAACAATGAAGAAGAGAGAAAGCAGAAGAACAAAGCAAGCTCAAAAGAAACAAAAAAAACGGAAAATAACATAAATACATTCTGGCGCGTGAAAAAACGATAAAATAGTAATAATAAGGGATTGGAGGCGCGTGTGGTTAATTACTTGGCTTCATAAAACCACTTGATCAGCTAGAATAATTGTATCAAATAAATCGAAAAATTCATAAATTATAAGTAGAGATATTTGTGAAAATTATTTTTGAGTTGAGTACGTACTCTTTAATTATTTAATCAATAAATAAGTAAAGGTTACTAAAATTAAAATACTCAAGTCTAAACATAACTTGAAATCAGGAATCTAATAATAATCCATCCTATATAGTTTCTGTAATAATAAATCATGTATTCACTCTTATAACAACTCGCTCGAGTCCTTAAATCATTCCAATATCCTTTAGAGTCACCATGTACTCTCCCAGGAGCATGTAAATTGTATGGTATTATCTAAATCATTCCAATATCCTTTAGAGTCACCGTTTAATCTCTCAAGAGCATGTAAAATGTATGGTATTATCTACTATTTATAACTATTATAAAAATAAACTCTAATAAACCTTATTCAATGTAGTAAATAAATTAACTATACTTAGTTGAGTATGTACTATCTTGAGTACTATAAAAAAAAATCAATCAACTATGATCTGTTATAATTTATTTTTGTGAATTATTTGGTACTAGCATAGTATTATCTCAAATAGGATAATCCGACTTTATTTGGCCCCATAAAAACTGTTTCTTCTATATATTTTTTTTTTGAAATTCTAATTGCAACATTTTATTAATTTATTCTTCGTTGCAGTATACTCTACAGAGTACAGAACTATATTGAAAATCACATAACAACACCGAACAAGAACTAGACAGAACTATATTAAAAATCATATATATATGAGTGATGCTAGCAAACCAGCAAAATGTTTTTATTTGATAGCCAGCGTATAGCTAGCATACGGGCAAAATTATATTTTTATACACTCAACATTATAGACTTCCAGTTGCACGTATCAGTGCGTGTGAGACACGCAAATTAAATCCATTCATCAACAACTTCTATTTCCTTCTCAACCCTAAACATCATCGACTATCATCTTTTCCCATACTAGAACCCAAATTTGCCAAGGTTTACCGTCACCGTCAACTCCACCGACCGATCCTTCTGTTTTCGGTCGCCGCCTTCAACGGTTCCTTCCACTTACAACCGTCAATCTCCTCCGATCGTTTCCTTCGATTATGCCCGTCGTATTCCATAGTGCCTCATATCTTGGAAGGTACTCTTCTTTCCTCATTGATTTTTGGGGTGCAATGAGAATTGGTAGAAAAACCATTATGAAATGTGGATTTTCTCCTTCTTCTAAAGCATTGTACTCTAAACTATGTTTAAGCCTTTAAGCTAAAGTAATTCTAGTAGCATTATGCTAGCATATACTTCTTTGTTAATCTTTAGATTTGAAATGTGCCCTGTAGGAATATTGGCCATGGAAAGATTTGCAGGTTGATTAGGAAAATGTTTGGTAGACATTAGAATTTGACCATAGCTACCATTAGTTTCCTTTTTTCACTTCCATTAATTATTTGGTGATTTCTCCTATACCCACCCAAATAAAGGGTATTTGATACCCATCCCATGTGTACCAATAAAAACTTGCCATTTGTAAACATTAATTCAACTAATAATAGATTTTTTAATTTTTGAAAAATAGAAAATAATGGGTATTTAGTATAGATGTATACAATAATATATACGTACACAGTATACATACATCTAACTATGGTTAGATACATTCTTCAATGAATAATTAAAAAAAAAAGAGTTTGTATTGAACTCCAATCGTTGTTACTGAAAAAAAAGGGAAGAACAAGAACCCTAATTTCTTGCTCACCTTCAATCAATTTGGGGTTCTTATGACAGGTAGTAAAAATTACATTATCTTCTCTCTTTTCTTCTTTCGATATTGAAGTCAGGATCGGAATTGGTATTGTTCAACATATTTGCGGCCAGAGGAGGAACAACTCCAAGCACGCTGAACACGCGATGTCGAATTTTCTGCAGCACCGAGCGACAGAGTAGCCGAGCGACGCATTACAGGTTCGACGGCGACTTGCAGCACTGAAGGCCATTCCTGCAGCACCGGAAGCAACGACTCTGATTTTGAATGAGATTGGCGTCGCTAAACCTGAAGACTTTCCAAACGCGATCGCGCTATTTATGAAGGAGGTGCTCAAGTAATTTTGTCTCTTATATTCTGAATGTTTGAATTTTGGTAACATTAAAATGTAATCCTTTAATCCTACAAATGGCTTACCGTTATGTTGATTTGAGTCTTATGATAGTCATATTTGAGTATGCACACCTTTTGTACAAAAATAAATAAACAAAATGAATTTTCCTCTTGTATTTTGGATGGGTTTATGGTTTTTCCACAGGTTGCTTCGATTGCTACTGGTGATCGATATGATAAACTAATAGGAATGGTTGGCTCAATCAAATTTCACCAGTTTGTGTAAGTCTTGGATTTCAAAGAGTATTTGCGATAATGGAGTAAAAACGAAAGGATCAGAACTAGTTAAAAGATTGTTTTGAGTACGGAATATGATTTTGAAACCAATTTTGCTACAACATTTAGTGGAAATATAAGCCAGAAAATGCTCCAGAATAACTTGGATTAGTACAGGGATGAGAAGATAGTTCAATTGAGTTTGAATGATGATGGTGGCAAAATGTTATTGTCTATCTAGTATTCCTATTTTGGTTTTCTCTTCTCTTCCCCACTTTGTAGTGCATTACAACTTTAGCCTGGTATTATTGCGTTTATTGAGGTGCCTAAGCCAAAGAAGACATAAGTGCTAGTGAGCATATTGGGGAATGACCTTACACTAGCTGCAGAGCTGCCAAGTGATTTGTGGGACGCTAGTGTGAAAGCAGAGTTCTGGGTGAACAAGAGAAGATAGAGACACTTAGTCTTGCCAAGGAATTAAGGATTCCATGGTCAGGAAATAAGAATGATGAGGAACAAGAGTTTTCATCTAAATAAATGCTAAAGATTTGTATTGTGAAGTTCAAAACCATAATGATACCCAATTATAATATTTTTTTTTGCTTATGTAATATGTACATAAGATTTCTTTTTCCTTATTTTTCTCTATCCGCTCAAAAAGAAGAATAGAAGAATATCTACGTGAAATGAACACTGCCTATTTTCAAATACCACAAAGAATATGTAGACATGTAATTGTAATAGTTACTTCTGATAGAACAACTAAATGAGTTTCCATGAAGTCTTGTAATTTACAAATTACAGTAAACCATCTTGGTCTTCAGACTTCAAGTGACTATGTTCTCAAGCAAATAATTTCAGGAATGTCTTTAGCAACGAAAAAGATGGGAATAACATGATCTCTGATCAAATAACAATTTTAAAATTACAAAGTGTAATACACTCTTTCTTGAAGTTGTATTTTTTTAGTTAAATTCTGACTATAATGTACTAAAACGATTTTGCTTCATTTGCTTCATTTACTTAGACGTGTGAATTACATCAGCAAGTGCACAATCGTTCTTTTTTTTGTGTTAGATAAGGTCATTAGATAACATTGGAAAAAAAGGGTAAAATTTTAACTTGAATAGATAGAATAAAAATATTCTAATGAAATTAAAATCAACACTCAATGAATTGAAATATAGCAATATTCAACTTTTATTTAATCTAAGTCAATTTTCAAGTACAATAGAGAATTGCAGTGAAACATTACACCACAATGTACTATTAATATAACTTGATTAACACATACTATGGACGCAATTTATTTAGTAATGTCCTGGTTGTGCGCTAAGAGGTTGCAATAACTTTATCTACTTCTTAACTAAATTCTTATTCTTTTCTTCAATCTTCCTGTAGTTCTTCTTCGCAGCCTTAATGATGGTATTTTTCTTTAGGTTGTATGACTTTAGGACCAAGTCTATAGCAATGTGCATCCTTATTGCATCATCAACCTTAAAGTGAGAAAAGAATAGTCTGCACGTTAAAATAATCATCAATCGTAAAGTACAAAACAAAAAAATTATGATACATCTAACATGATTAACATTACAAATCATCTGCCTATTCTAGCAAAGGTACATCGGCTAAGTCAAATTAACAAGCAATAAGATATGCAAAACGATGGCACACATGCATGATTCCTTGCCCAGTAGCGTTTCCAATTCATGACCTTCCATCAGCAGCAACATCAAATACTTATTTAGCTTCATCTTAATTAGATTTAGTTGTACAATATCATCACACTACGCTGTATCCAATTCAATTCCTCTCTTTCCACTATACCCACTCATTTTCTTCTAATATAGCTTGGTATTCCCAAACACTCTTCTACCTAAACTTGCTTATATCTTTAAACTCTACTACACAATTTTGGAAGATTCAAATTACACAAATAATTTTCTTTTTAGATTCAATAAATAAAAAAATTAGATTTTTGTACCAAAGGTTTTGCATACACAAATATGACTATCATAAGACTCAAGTCAAAATAAGGGTAAGCCATTCGCAGGAGTAAGGGATCACATGTTTTATGTTACCAAATTTCAAACATTCAAAATAGAAGAGACAAAATTACCTGAGTGCTTCCTTTGAAAACAGCGTGATAGAGTTTGGAATCTCTTTAGGTTTGATGACGCCGTCACACCTGAAGGGCGTCGTTGTGGCTGCTCTGTCACTGCCTTCGTTACTGCAGAAAATTCGACCTCGCCCAACGTGATCGTAGTTGGTCCAAGATCCTGACTACAATTTCAGAAGAAGGAAAGAGAAAACAAAATCTAATTTTTACTATCTGCCATAAAATCCACAAATTAGTTCAAAGAGAGAAAGAAATTAGGGTTCTTGTTCTTCCTTTTTTTATCCCAGTAACAATGAAAGGAGGTCTATACAATCTTTTCTTTTTCAAAAACAATTAACTATTCGATTGAGGTTTGTATCTAACCATAGTTAGATTAGATGTGTGTATACTCTTTACTAAAATAAATTAGACCGTATAAAGTATTGCATACATCTATACTAAATACACATTATTTTATATTTTTCAAAAAATAAAAAATTTATTATTAGTTGAATTAATGTTTACAAATGTCAAGTTTCTATTGGTACACAAGGGTCACCCTTAATTTGGATGGGTATGGGAGAAATCACCTAATTATTTTTCTATTCTCTCTCCAAATGTTTTCTACGCGTCTCTTGTGATGCAATAGTATTCAATAACTTCAACAATAATGTTTGAATGTTAATACAAATGTTTATTGTTTCAATCCACATTAAATGCTAAATTTTCCGTTTTTCTATTTCATAATTATATCATTTACTTTTAATATTATTATTGTGGTTTGAAAATAAACATTTTTTAATGATATTTCCTAAATTTTATTAAGAGCCAATAATTTTTAAATCATTCTATTAAAATAATTTTAGCATTAATAATATAAAATTAAAATTATTAGTGTCATTTATCTTTTTGTATTTTTGTCAAATATATTTTCACTTGAATTGTTATGTTTAAATTTCATTTTGAAGATTTATATGGTTTAATAATTAGCTTTCTTCTTATTATTACATTTTTTTATTTAAAATTATAACATCAGTAATAAATGACATCTATGACATATGTGAATGACTAATATGACATTTTTAATCGAAAACTAATAACATATGTAAACTCATATAAATAACATCCTAAATATTATACATATAACATCCTATATATAATATATAACATATATAAACTCATACAAATAATATCATAAATATAATACATATACTATCTATAAAATCATACATAATATCTTTAATAAAGAATTATTATCAAGTCTTCCAAAATTAATTTCTTATGTTTTTAATTTATTATGATCTTATTAATATAACTTTGATTTATAATTTTTTTTCATTTTTCATTTTCTATTCCCCATATATATATTTTATCATTTGCAGATTTGCCTCAATTTGTTTTCTTATTTCTTTAATATTTATCACTATACTTTTTCTTTTTCCTTTACAATGCATTTTAATATTTTTATTTTTCATTATGATTCCTTTTAAATACTAATTATTTAACATTCATAAATTAACACAAAAAACATATATAATTACACATTTATAACATGTAATATTATTTAATTTTAAATTATAATTCATAAATAACATCCATGAAGAATAATATACAAAAAAATCCTAATGTTTACATATAGGACATCAAATTATATGCTTAAATCCTCAAATAAAGCCTCCTGTAATTTTTAAATAACATCAAATATTCTATGACCAAACAAAAGAAATTATACTATTCTATGATTGTTTAATGTGAAGAGGAAAAGATCGAGAAGAGAAGCATGTCAAATATTGAAATACACCATGAACAGTATCATTATTTCCTTTTCAGGTTGAAAATTGAGTTTTTCTTTTGGAATAGTTTTTGCAGAATTTGAGAATTTTCTGGGTTGATTTTCTAAAAATTTCAGATTGTGTTTTGGGGGAAAAAACATCTCATATTATAAGCGTATAAATCAATTTGCGCATGGAGGATTTTTTTAATGTGACTTTCCTAAAATTTTGGGTATGATTTTTATGTGAATTAATTGATTATTATGAAAGAAGACAAATTCATGGCTATAAAGAATTGTCAACGTGAAAGCACGCGCTATTAGTGGGAGTGTTATTATCTGTATGTGCTTTTTATTGTTCTCTATTCCAATGGCTACGTATCACTATTGGTTGATTATGTTGATTTGTACCTAGTATGTAATATCATTAAATCACCAATATTCTCTAATAGATAGTTCCATGTATGCATGATTTAGTTGTACATTGATTAAGTTGGTAATAATTGTCTGGAACTGGTTTGGTTAATTGCTTAATACATTCATTTTTCTTGTTTGTTGTGACTGTCTTGATGAGATTAATGGTGAGTGTAAAAGAACTAAAGCTTGTGTGCCCATTCTTAATGCTTAAATTATCATCCTCCTCCTTTTTGAGTTTTCATATTTTTCTCTCTTAGCAAGTAAAGGTGATTGACTATTAGGAAGAATGTTCAAACTGAAAACAAAGATATGAATTAGACATTTATCTAATGAGTTCTTGAGATGCTTGCAAATATGATACAAAATCTATTTCTTTTTCATAATATGTACTTTTGGAATGTGCATTTTCTCCTTCTTCTAAAGCATTGTACATGAAAGAGAAATCTTGAGTTCATTAAAAATCTATATATATAATTTACCCAACTAATATGCAGTTTCTTTCTTGTGTCTAAAGTGATACACAACAAATAAACCAAATCTGAAATAGCAAAACCAATGAAAGGAACAAAAAGGAAAATACAAAAAGAACCAGCACTTTAGGTATATTTTGTGTCTCTTACTTGCAATATTTTATTCTTTTAGGGTATGCACACTATAAAATATATCACTATCTCCATTCAAGCACTTATTGCTGGACTCGTTTTCGGTACCAAAACCAAGTATTCAATGATCTACAACAATTTGTACTACTATTAAGTATCAATAATGTATTGTGCTTATTATTAACTTCATTTCATTTTATAATTTGTTCTGAATTATGTGAAAATTTTATCATTATCTTTAACTTTTCTTTTTACAAAAATATTGGTTTACAATTTGTAGTACCTTAAATTGCCTGTGCTTCACAGCTAAATGCAAAACAATGTTTCCATCTATGTCCTGGACCCTCAAAATTTGGTTGATGTCTTATGCACCTTCAACTTTCATAGAATAAGCATTAGTTACTTATATCACAATTCATGTCAAAATTTAACAATTTGCACTCATATATCACATAATTTGCACCCGCAATTGTTTTGCTTTGCACACATGATTCATTGCTATTGCACCCAGATTTAAGATAGTTTGTATCCATGAATGATTGTTGTTTGTATCTAATTAATCCTTAAAAATGAATATAAAGAATTCACCATATTCACAAAATGAAATAGAACTCAAGAGAAAATATATTTTTATTTGATTATCATGACATTTATATTGGTTCACATACGTGCAAAAAGTTATAGAATGTCGTTGTTTCCCTAGCTCAGTGTACAGCATGATAAGTTTATTTACACCAGAGCAAAAGATTGAAGTGGATAAAATGGGTTTCTCATCACTAAAGGCTATCCCAGATTGGATCATTGATAGGCGACTCTTTCTTGCACTTGCAAGGGGATTCAACCCAACAACAAGCAAGTTGGAACTAGTTCTAGGGGAAATTGATGTCACAACAGAAAAAATTAGGGTTGCATTGGGATTACCTTCTGTTGGAGTAAACTTCCCGGAGGAATGGACTTTACAGTAAGAAAGTTTGATTGTCACATTCAAAGGCGTGAAAAGCGCAAGGTTGAAAGAAATATTAGCATCAAAAGATTGTAATGTTTCAACGTTTAAAGGCAAGGATCATTTTAGAAGAGCCTTTATTATATTTCTCGTCGACTCATTTTTGGCACCAACAAGTTGCAACGTCACATCTCCAAAGCATTTACCAATTATTGTTGATGTACAAAACATCACAAAATACAACTGAGAAAGAACTATCCATGATTTTCTTATAAAAGGCATCAAGAAATTCAAAAAAGACAATACCTTAAGCCACTTGATGCAGAGCCTCTTTTTATTTATGCACTTTGCCCATGCTATCCTTAAACCTTTCCTGATGCAAGCTTTTGCTATTCCTATATTGTTTCTTTCATGGCGCATGTTAGAAGGGTCCGCATCAAAGAAAATCTTCAAAACCAAAGGATTTTTTTTTTCTTATTTATGGAATTTTGCACCCATATATCACACCATTTGCACATGCACTTATCTCTTTTTGCACCCATACTTTTTTCTCTTTGCACACATTATCTTTCTTCTTCTTCTAAAAGAAACTCAAACTTTTCATAAAAAAGAAGACGACAATAAAGAAGAAGAAGAAGATATGATGGTGATGAAGAAGACGACGACGACAATAGCAGAGAATAAGAAGAAAAAGAGTGTTTGGTGCTTGTGAGAAAGTAGCGTAAAAAAAAAAAGAACAACAAGAAGGGTACTAGGGCAAGAGGCGTGAGGAAACAAAGTGAGAGAGAGGCGCGTGAAATTAAAATTCTTTGTTGGATTTGATTGCTTAAATCTGGCAACACTAATTATTTTTATTCATTACAAAAGCACTAAGTTTATTTTTCAAGTCAAAACAAAAAAACATGATTCAATCTCCTTTTACGTGAAACTTTTACAAGGTCAATTTTTTTTTAGAAAGGTTTGTTTATTCTTGACCCAAACGTGGAGGTTACATAAAGTTTTAAAGTCGAGATATTGACACTTCGGCATTGCTATCAAGGTCATATTTCCCAGCTATTGTTATAGCCCACCATCAAAGAGACATCACCTACTACACCTATGAATACTAATAATTCTAATACATGACCCATACGTTCACACACCAATACATATCATAGAAACGATACAAATGGTTACAATCAAACCCACAATGACAGTACCTATATCCGCATACACGAACATAGATATTCAGTTTTCTCACACAGTCCATGGCTGGTCCTTGGTTCATGCTATTGACTCACATTGCTTTAAAGTCCTTATCCTGCCGAAACATAACCTTGATGTATTGAAAGATGTTAGGCATGCATATTTTTACCTTAAAAACTTTAACTCCCAATTTGTATTTTTCTTGTCCATTATCCACCCAACCACGTCCTTTCTATCTATTATTTCAACCGCATCATTTCTTCCAACAAGAAATGCACTCCAATTTCCAATCATTTTACATATTCTTCCCCTCCCATATTTGTTTCCACTAACTACCCAAACCAACAGATGATTTGTTTCTTCTCATTAGTTATATAACCCCAACAGCATAATTATTCTTCTCCACCATGTAATAAACACATCGCCACCATGTCCACTTCAATTCACTAATTGCTTCTGTACTTCTTGGTACTCCAATCCTTTGCTTGTTTTAGTTTCACTCCACTGCTTCACTAAGTTTTTTATTTGTTCTCATGCTCTCTCCCACCCTATTACTTGAACTTTAGTTGCACTTTAAAGAAATCCTTCTCCCATACAGACAGTAGTTCTGCACTACTATTTCTTTCAAAATCCATATTCTCCCACATCTTGTTCACTTCAAATTCCTTCACCACACTCATTTCTGTCTCAACAACCCCTATCATCCTAACACCTTGCCTACTGTCAATCCCTTAAATACCACATTTTACCTCCACTCCTAATATCACTACAGTTTTAGGTCATTGGGATACAGTTTCAAAGGCACTAACCTTATTTGTTGTTCTCTTTTTTTCGCATCAGGCCCTCTTCAGGTTGTTCATGGATCAGATTATATCCGCATATTCGCGAAATTTATCCAAATCCGATCCTAAAATTGCGAATACGGATCGAATCTATATCCGCAAAGTTATCAGATCGGATCATCAAAGTAATAGGATCGGATCACGGATTTTAAGTTAATATATGCGGATCTGATCCGCAAATCCGCGAAAAAAAAATAAATAAATAAAATATATACACTCTATTCCTTGTATTTTATTTCAATTAATAATTATTATTCATATTTGTTATATCATTTTGCTTTTGTTATTCAATAAAAGTTTGTGTAATAATATATTTTAAGATAGAGTAAATAAGTTTAGAAGAATGACAAAAGAGACTTTATTAAGTTAATTTTTTTTTTGGAAATAAGTTTTTAAAATACTTTCTAGCTTTTATTGATGTATCCGTATCCGAGCCGATCCGCATATTTGCGATCCGATTATTTAAAAATATTTTTCTAGTTTTTGTGGATTGGATCTGAGTCTAAAAATTGCGGATATGAGATCATATCCGATTATATTAGTGCGGATTGGAATTTTGGTCATATTTGATCCGTGCACACCCCTGGGTCCTCTTCGGTTTCCCGTCCCCGCCTTTCCCACTTTCTTCAATCAGCTTCTCCTTCAAGTAATATTTGGTCTTGCCTTCATCTCATGTCCGCAATCCCAATTTTATGCCACTCCACCATGTGTTATCTACCTCTGTTTCTATATCTTCGATCTCCTCCGCAATGTCTTCGTTCTGTCTCAACTCCTCCTTTTTTGCTTGATCCGCCTCTTTCTTCTTCCTTTTCTTGTTGTTCTTCTTGGCCCCTCTGCACGGTGAGTTTTAGCATGAGCCAGTTGAAATACAGGCGCATGCACGCCGCCTGATTTTTCAGAATAAGCATCAATTATGAGTGGACAAGTGTCCCTTGTTGTGCAGGAGTTGGTACAATGAGAACGTCACTCTTATTGAGTGAAAATTGCAAGTTTGGCCTCTTATTGTGGCAGTTTTGGAAATTTACATAGGCTGGGATTTTAGATGCAATTAGACCCTAACAAACTAACTGGAACTTTATGATCTAGCTCGATTGGTTTGTTTTTTTGGGTTTGCTTCCTGATAGTGGATTATTACATTTTGTTGCCTAATGATTATTAGATTATTAAAAAGGTGCATACTATGGTGGAGAGGAAAAATGATGAAGAGATAAAAATTTTTCATGATGAATGGTTGAATGACTATCATGTGAACTATTTTATTTTGTTTTTATTAATTTTTAAAATAAAATTATTGAGTACTCTTCACCATATGCATGTAAAAGCATCTTCATTGTAGAATTGTCATATTAAAAAATATCATAGGATGACAAAAAAAAATTTTAAAAACCTTTATAATGTGACAAGCAAGCATAATAACAATAAGAATTTTGTGAAGAAAATTAATTAGTAATGTTTCATTACTCATTTAATTTGTAAGGTTGAGTAATATATTAATATTATGAAATAATTATGTCCAAAATAAAATCTCATCAACTCATTGCTCTGTCAACTAAATAACTGGATTTGGACCATCTCATAATTTTCTAATTTATTTTTTGGTCATGTTTCAAAGTCTATTATTAACTTAATTGATTTACAAAATAATAATAAATAAATAAATAAATAATCATTGGTTAGCACTTTTTCAAAAACAATAATCATTCTACGCAAATTAAATTAATCAAAATGTGGCCTTGACTAACTTCCTCCCGCTTCAGTTTTTCAATTCTATATTTATTAGAAAAAAAATCTTAAGAAATAATTTTTATTTATATTAGTAAATAATTTTTCAATTTTACATTTTAGTAAATATGCTAATTAACTAAGTACTAACAAAAAAGAAAGTACCTTTCAAAAAAAAAAAAGAAAAGCAAAAAAGAAAATAAATTATATTAATTATATAACACTACTATTAGAAAATATACAGAATTAACATATATATGAATAAAATTATCATTTTTTTAGTCTTTAACAATTAACTTATTAAAATCAACTTTATTGTTTAGATTTTTAATCGAATCACCATTGCATATGTAAGTGAAAACTCTAACATATTTAGGCGTATAAATTTTAAAATTGTGTATAATTATGGATATGGGAAGAGGTAGAAAAAATATAATAATAATAATAATAATAGTAATGGAAAAAAAGTAAAGGAAGAAGAATAAAAGGTCCAAATTCCATATCAACTTATCAGGAAGCAAACCCAAAAAGTAAAACCAATCGAGCCAGATCATAAAGGTCCAGTTAGTTTATTAGGGTCTAATTGCATCTAAAACCCCAGCCTATATAAATTTCTAAAACTGCCACAATAAGAGGCCAAACTTGCAATTTTCACTCAAATAAGAGTGACGTCCTCATTGTACCAACTCCTGCACAACAAGGGACACTTGTCCACTCATAACTGATGCTTATTCTGAAAAATCAGGCGGTGTGCATGCGCCTGTATTTCAACCGGCTCATCCTAAAACTCACCCCTCTACACCCACAAGCCTCTCATAGAGTTTTATCCCATTTGCCCTCTTGCTATTTTGTCCTCTTTGTGTTTTTTTATCTTTGGCTTATCTATGATTGCGCCATTCCTCCCTCAATCTTTCTTTATTCTCGATTCTAACTTCAAAGTTCAAACCATGGAGGTCCACAATTATCAGAATTGGATTCCTCCCCTGCTCCCCATTAGTTTCTAGCGGGCCACCTTCTATTCTTTCATTCACATATAAATGGTATTGAGCCCAAGCCCAAAATTTACTTCCTTCTCCCTCCTTTTGTCCTCGTGTGATCTTCAAAGTTTTTGTTTTTGTTGGGCTTGCCTCATTCTCATAAGCTTCTTTGCAGTTCATAAGGCCCAACTCCATTCCACCCTCATTTGGGTCAGGCACTGAACTCGCCACATCTGGATCCCTGCCTCCAATTCCACCTATTTTCAACCTTATGAAACACAGGCACGGATACAGGACACGACACAACATACGACACGGCGACACGTCAAATAACAAAGCATGTTTGACTAAAAACACATAACACGAAGTGTCCGTAAAGTGTCCAACATGTCGACACGACAACTTATAGAAGTGTCCGTACTTCATTTCTTTCACCCCGCGCTCTTCTGCAATGGTTGGGTTTCCCTACCCAACTTGTTTTTTTTTTTATTTAACGACACACTTATTGTATATACTTATATAATAAAATTCAAATATCTCGTTATAAATGCAGCCAAAGGCGTGGCCTGGTGGTGAGTATAACTCTCACGAGGAGCTGCACACAGGAGGTCCTGGGGTCGATCCCCAGCCAGCGCTCAAGTGGAGAAAAAATGTGTATATCTATGTAAGGGTGTGTGTGTGAGTAATACATAGATATTACACTAAATACCTAGTTGGCTATAGCCAACAAATGTTAAAAAAAAAAATATCTCGTTAAAAATAAAAAGGAAAAAAGAAATTACAACATATTGTAACATCTCAATAGTTTCATTTTTCTAACTTTTTCTAGCTTTTCATGCATATTATTCTCTCTCATGTCTTCGTTTTTAGTTATCTGAACTAGGGTCTAATTTGTCTTTTAGCCACAGAGAAGCAAGATATTTCCTGAGGATAAGGTAATGACTAACGAATTGTACTTTTTAATTTTTATTGATTGAGTGGACGAGATATATTTAATAGAAAAATATTTGTGGGTATATCACATAGAGTTAAATAATGTGGATGGCATCATCATCTTGTATGCTAAACTCTCCGCCATTATTCCAAGGGTGGAAATCAAGAAGTCCCCATTGCTTATTCGGTTGGAAGAAGAACAAGAGTGCTGATGATGGTGACAAACCTCAAATTAAATACCATGATATTGATCTCACTTTCCCAACATCTTTGGTAGCTAATACATTCCTCAACGGTACTACTCACTCTCTCTTATCTTTTTCTAATAAGAAGTTTCAATCTACTAATTACTTAGTCATCATATCAACAATCTCAGAAATTATTATTGAATGTGTTACTAGTTTATTACGGTAATTATAAAACTTACATTGGCATCTGATCAAGTAATGACTCTGTAGATATATTTATGTTACACTATTTTGTTAATTTTTATAATTTCTTTAAATTTATAATTAACTTTTTACACTTTGAAAGTTCTATTTCAATTAAATCTCTACTTTAGTTTTAAATTTGTAAGTACAATCTTACCATTTTGAAGGAAAATTATTCGGAACCTAACCAATTAAGAAGTCCATGTGGAAAAAAGTGAGTTGGTTCCAATTTTTATTTTGTAGGTTTATCTTAGAGTAAATACCTCTTCTGGTCTTAGAACTATTTCGTTTTGGATAAGGTACCCTCTTATGAATCGAAACTCCCAAAGCGGTTAAAAAATGAGACAAATCGACTCTTAAATGAGACAAATTGACCCCTAAAACCACCTGAAAATTGGTTATAATATGACGTGTCAAGGGTCGATTTGTCCCACTTTTTAATTGCTTACGGACCGCTTTGGGAGTTTCAATTCATTAAGGGGTGCCTTGTCCAAAATGAAAAAATTAAAGACCGGAAGGATGTTTACTCTTTGTGTTATTATTAGTTTGTTGGTTCTCCATAGGCTATATAGTGTAAGCTTCGTAGCATAGGTGTCATTTTAAAAACTTTTAACTTTCCTAGTACTATAAGATAGATGAAAATAATTTTTTGTAACATATAGTGATCCAAGTGAAAGCTTTTGTGATATAAGAACTTAAATTTTAAGAAAATTATAAGTAGTAAATACCCAATTTGGCCCCTAATCATTTTTCATTTGGACAAGTCCACTCTTAATGATCCGAAAACTTCAATCCGACTTTCAATCATTTAAAAATTGGGACAAATAAACTTTTAAAACCGATTTATTAATCCTTATTCCTGATCTCACAAATCGATTTTATGAGTCTATTTATCCTTATTTTTAAATGATTGAAGGCTGAATTGAGATTTCCGAATCATTAGAGATGAGCTCGTCTAAATTAAAAATGGTTATACCAAAATAATTTAATTACTCCTTCCGTTTGAAAATAAGTTTTCACTTTTTAGGGTCTTTGAGAAACTAACGCATCCACATAAAAAGTATGTCTAGATATATCAAATTCTCAATTAATAAAAAGTAAAAACGACAATTATTTTAAAATAGAGAGACTAGGTATTTATTTATGAATAAATATAGGTGTTTATACTTAATAGACCCACGAGTCAAACACAAAAATAATCAAATGTAGCACTGAAAATTTGAGTACAGAAATAATGAAATCTAACATAAAAATTTGAGTCATAATAAAAAAAATTAAAGTCATTTTTTTTTTAGATAAATGCATGGATATATGTATATTTATATATACTTATTTAAGATTGCTATGTATGAAAGTTAACTATTTTGGTTAATTGCTACTTGTCCTTGGCAAATGGCAGGGAAGGAACTGAAATGCTGCTATAGAGCAACAATGGATGGATTTAGTGCAACAAATTTCCATGAGTGCTGTGATTTCAAGGGACCCTGTGTCATAATAGGCTACACAAACAACTCTTTCAAGTTTGGTGCATTCAACCCTGAGGGCTATAGAAGCACAGATGACTACTATGACTCATTTGATCCCTTCTTGTTCTATTGGGCCGACAACAACAATAATGGGCCTGATGTTGAGCCCATTATCTTGCCCAAAGTTGGTGGAAGTGGTGCAGCCCTATTTGATTATGCTCGTGGAGGCCCGCAATTTGGGGCTGATGGGCTCCTTATTGGGCCTCCATTGGCACCAGTTATGGGGGGCTTTGCTGGGCCGGATACCAACTCAGGGATTGGTGATTTGAGGCAAGCTAAGTCGAGATTGGGATTGTCTTATACTAAGAGGAAAGATGGGAAGGAATCTCTTTTTGGTGACGACTCTAGGGCCATCATTCAAGAAGTTCAAGTTTTTTGCAATCCCAAAATCGCAAGCCTATATTAACTAAGTTACTGATTAACAAAACAAGCCGGATTGATTTAGTGGTTAGCTCATTGCTCCACTTAAACAAGTGTCAAAGATTCGAATATCATCTTAAGCATGCAGTAACCTAATGAATAGCAACAAACTCTTATACATGGAGCTCCGATTCTCAATGGATTAGTCTTTGTCTTGCCGGGTTGAGAAACACCGTGAAAAAAAAGGGCTTGATTCATACTGTAGCTTTAGCTGCAAAAACAAAACTCCACCCATGTTATTAAAACAATGATGTGTCTATCTAAATATAATTTTCGTGTGAATAAATGATTTTGTAATTACATTTTTTTAGAAGAGTATGAAATTTTTTGTATATATAGGTGGTGAATGTTAGGAATAATTACTCTTTTGATCATAAAAATTTGGGATCAAAATTAAATTGATCCCAAATCTTTTTTTTGTTCAAAATAATCACAAAATGTTCAATTTATTCTAAAAATACCAAAATAAATAATTTTTTTTTACCTTCTACACCCACATATATAATCAAAGACACTTAATGCAATACATACACAAGATCCAGACTACTGTATTTCTTTCTAACACATGCAACACCTTTGTTGCACACGTATTTGGGCGCTTGGAAAAGTACTTCGTTGCACTTGAACAATTTATGGGTACGGCTTGAGCACAGCGTCGGTATGGCTCTGATGGCTTGAGTACGTATTTACTGTAGAAATTTTTAAACCGTGTCGTTTTCACGTTTATTTTATTTTTATTTTTTGAAAATTATTTACATTGACCTTTAGCTCGTCCACGAAGACAGTGATAGACCTAGAAAATTTTAGGAGTTGGGGCAAAAATATACTAAAATAAATTTTGTTAAATATTAATGTTTATACTATATAATTTCTATTCTTTTTTACTATTTTCAAAATTTAAACTCAAAATTTTAATTAACTTATAAACAACTTGTAATCCCAAATTCATAACTAATTGGATTTTTTCGATATTTACAATTAATTACATTTAATATATAAAAGAGTTAATCAATATACATGTTAAACCTATTAATACACTTGAAACTAAAATTATATATAAACAATCTAAAAATTATATTGATATAATTAATAGATAGATAGATAATGCCCATTCTTATATTAAAGGGTTTTTGAAGATGAAGAAGTCATTGATAATTTTTTTATGTTTAAAAAATTAAGTTTGAGTTTGATAATTAATTGATTAGTTAGTTTAAGAACATAAACTCCAAAAAGATCAATTGTAATTTAGCAGGGGGAATATATATGTATATGTAATTTTTACTTTCTTTTTAGAATTTTACTGGGCAAGTGCCCCGTCTCTTCGTCATGTTTGCACAAAGATAACTTTTCATTTCATTTCATCTTTTTCGCTTTTATAGTTTTAAGAAAAATGACTTCATCTCTTTCAAACCTTCATTATTAATCACTTTCTGTATTGGTAGAAAGAAAAGAAAGAGGAGCAACACATCATTAGTAAGAGTGAGAAGTTCTTTTGCGTGACAAAAAAACGCAAGGGGCACTAGAGCAGAGGTGAGAGATTGAGGCCCGGTTTGGTAATGTTGTGGTTCTCAAAAAATTGTTAAGCTCTTTGAGCTCTCAAAAAGCAGCTCGCGGGGAGCGCAACATAGTTGTTTGGTAAAACATTTTAAAATTGACTCTCAATAAACAGAAGCTACACATATAATGTTTGGTAAATATATTTGATGATGACTTTCAAAGTATAAAATGACTACAATTAGTCCTTAACCAATTTATACAAAGTTTATGTTTTTTATTTTTTTAATGCCCGAGTAATTTTAATTTTTTTATAAATAATATACAAGATGTATAAAATATATATTTTACGTTCATTTCTTTCAATTATAAAAATATTTTTTTAGTACAAACTTGATAATAAAATCATATAAAATAAAAAGAGCTACGACAATATGTAAATACATAAAATCATATAAAATTAAAACAACTACAGCAACATGAAAATAATATGAACATAATCATCATGCTAATAACATCATTTATTATTTTATATATCACCGCAAATCTCAATCTAACTGCCATGTATATATCATATTTTTATCACTAATTACAAGTATATATATTATAATATAGCACTCAAATAAAATCAGGATTCAAATATTTTTTTTTTTTGACAGAATTCAAATATATTATACTTTAAACAAAAACCAAACGTTCCTGTGAACAATTATATATATTGTAATATTGAGTGAAAAGTTATATAAATAATATAATTACTAAAAAATCCAAACATAGAAAAATAATTAAGTATTTATATATCAGCTATATCATCTCATGAAATTAGAAGATATATTATTTTGGAAATTATACATACATCTGATACGTCGAATATTAGACGATAAATTATACGTCACAGTAATATCTTCATCTTCAATCTCAATATCTAATTGAAAATATTTTTTGAACTTATAGTCATTTGTAGCATGCTTTCTTATATAATTATATAACACCATTGTTGCTATAACAATTTTTACTTGAATTCTGTAGCTAAAATTTGGCATGTCTCTCAAGATGCTCCATCTCTTTTTTCAAACTCCAAATGTACGTTCTATGACATTTCTAATGAAAGAATGAGCATGATTAAATACTTCACAATATCTAATAGGTTCAACTCGATGAAATTTGAGCAAATAGTATCTCTCTCCTTCGTATGGTCCTAGATAACCAAACTTTTTTTTATAGTCTGCATTTACTAGATATTATTTACCTGTATTTCACCAATGTAAGTGGAATAAAATAAAAAATAAAATAAAACTAAAAAAGTTTGAATATTATGAATACAACCTACTAGTGAATTTGGAAAGTTTAATTCAGGAGTACCAATTGCATACTGAAATATTCTTGTATTATGAGATGTGTCTTCCCAACCTGTCAACACAAAAGTAAATTTTATATCAAAATCACAAATAGCCATAATATTTTGGGTTGGAATACCCTTTTTACCAATAAATCACACTTGATCTTCAGGTGATATAATTGCCATGACATGAGTTCCATCGATAGCATCAATTGCATCCTAGAATATAAAACACAAACCGATGATAATTTCTAAGACAGACAATCAAAATAGTTTGAATCAATATTAAAATAAATAAGTGTTGTTAAGTACTTTAAAATGAGGATAATATCTACTATCCATCCTGAGTTCTTTTGGAACCTCTTTAAAATCACGATTTTTTGGTTGTATGATATCTATGCTCATTTTGCAAACAACTTCAAGTACCTCTCAAAAGTATCGACTTACAATTTCTCCATAATTTTGAAAACCTTTTTTAGTTGCCTTATTTGAATTTTCATCGCCTAATGTATATAAAAACATAGCTAGTAATTTTGCCACACTAATTCTTCTAGAACCACGTAAATCATTTTTGGTTTGCAAATCATAACATAATCTTTTAAAGGCATCTTTTTTCATCCGAAACATGCTACAACAATGACTATCATTGGCCTCTAATATCTCATGAAGTCGTGAATTTCCTGTTTGTGTGAAACTCATGCATGATATCTTATGTATATACTTTTCATAATATTCGGAGATCACACATGCAGTAGACATCACAATCCAAAAATATTTTTCATCTTCATTAGAATTAGATACATTTTTGTCACTGTCCACGTAATTGATGCAATGTAAAGAGAAATATAAAAATTAAGAACATATGACGTAAAGTAAAGGGAAGATTATCACGTATGGAAGCATTACATTAGGGAATATGGTATGGAAGTGTGTGATAGGTTGCCTGTGGAACTTCTTCTTGGATGTGAAAGGACAAATATATCCAACAAAATATGATGTGTCGTAGCTTATTCATGTCTACTCATAGCTTAATAGAAAGTAGAAACTCAAATTTTTAACTTGGACCAAAATAGTTGTTTATAGCTTATCGATAGGCACTGATAGCTTAATAAAGTAAATCATTTTTTATTTTCTTATGTTTGAACCAAATTGTCTTTTTCATAAAATGTACATAACAATATAAATAAATAACAAAGTAATTAATAAAAATTCAGCCATCAGTCAACAACTTAAATTAAATATTCTATTTTTTTAGATTTTGGATGTTCTGTTTCTAAAAAATATAAATTTAGCTAATGGTTGATTTAGGTTTCGGATGTTCTGTTTCTAAAAAATATAAATTTGGCTGATGGTTATTTTAGGTTTCGGATGTTCTATTACTTTTATTATGAATGTTCTATAAATAGTATAGTAATTACGCATGTTCTATTTTTTGTTGGCCGATTTATTAATTAAAAATTAATTGATTACCTATATTTTTCCTATAAATAATCAATTTGCGATAAAAAAAACTTATTTTATAAAATATTATACATGGTTAATAAATTTAATGCTTCTCTGGATTAATATTTGCAATTAAAAACAGAGTTAAACTAAGAAGAAAAATTTAATTAAATCATTTTAATGAATTCAAATTTTAAAATATAAGCAAATAAAATTACAATACTAGATTATTAATGTTTCCTAAGACATTCAAACACTTTTAACATATAGAAAAATTAAATTATTATTTATGTAATAGAAGTCTGCATTATAAATGCTTTCCTAAATTAGAGAGATATAATCTTTTAGTTATTTAAAATATCGAATGGTCCTCTATGGCATAATAGAATTTTCCTTAAACTTTTCATATTTCACATTTTTTAAAGAGAAATTTTTACTTGCATAGAAAGCAAGACACAAATTTTTCTCTTTCCAATTAAATTGCGTCGTATAGACAAGTCAACATTTAAGTAGTTTGAATTTTAAAATTAAAAATAATAAAAAACAATATTAACTATAGCATTTCACTACAGTAATGTCTTTTTTTCTTTCCAACATTTTTTCAACTCTCCAACTATTATTCTCTCTTTCTCCTTTAAGCTTATAAAATTTTAAAGTTTACTACAGGAAATAAAAAAAAAACAAACGTTTTGTGTTTTCTTTCCTCAACAATTTCTAAAATTCTCTTTATATGTATTTTTCTTTATTTTTTGTATTTTTCATCATCAGTCGTGAACAAGTACAAAAGTACAATTATTTTTTCCTTTTTCTTTTAGAAAATTAATGAGCTTTTTTTATTTAAACATAATTTCTATACATCTTAAATGTATAAAAAATATCCATGTATTCAATCATATATTACGATATTCACAATATACTAATTTTAAATTTACTGCTAAAAAATTGTTTAAATATATGAGTTTAATTATAATTACAGGATTATTTCTTTTTAGTAACACATTATGTACAAGTCTTTTAATTTTAAAATTTAATTCACCTTAAAATATATAAATATAACATAAAATTGTAAAAACACAACACAAAAAATATTTACACATATAAAAGAATCAAGCCCACATTATTCCCAAACATATTGTGTTTGTCTAGAGGTCCAAAAAAATAATAATAATAAAAGGCCCACATTGTTCCCATGGCCCAAGTTTTGGGGTTAGGCTTAAGATGCCTCTACCTAGCCGCCACGCTAAATTCTTGTGATCTCACCTCCTTGACCTATTGCTTGCCTAGCCTAATCCTTAATACTTGTTTTCCATTTCATAAATGCCAGGGAACATCTCACCACTTATCTTTATTTAATTAAATCTACACGGACAGGGTTGGTTCCATACCATATGGTAGTAAATCACACTTCCATACTAGATAATCTTCCTAAAGTATATTATAAATTAAAGCATTCAAGTTGATATGAAACGCTATTGAAAGGATAGTATTTTTCAAGTTAATAAAACTGAAATAGAAAAGGAGAAAAATTACATCATCTTATGACCTTAAAAACAACTATTAATCTAATAGAATCATATGATAATCTGGACATCAAATTGTCCGCCATATCATGCTCCTTCTTTCACTTATTAACCAAGAAAGCTTCACTCTTGATTCCGTTATAGAGACAAATATTTCTCTTTTATCTTTATTAAAAAAAGAGACGAGCGTCAAACATATAGATTTCACTTATTGGATCCAAATCTGATATAGCCTCTAAATGTTCCATAGCTGTTTTGATGCTAGCTCCACATGTATCTATGTTTGAGCTCTTATGTTCCACTGCATCACAAAGACGATCTATCTGATGTGATAGTCTTTGTGCACCATCCACTTGAATTATGAATACTAACCGCTAATTTTTTGGTCCACCACTCCTAACTTGCATCAATTGTTCTCTTTATAGGATCCCATCCAAGACCAGTATCTTTTCCCTTCAGTTGTTTCCAATTTTTCCAATCTTATTTCAAATGATTCCACTTGTTTTTCAGCAGTTTTCTATTATAGGTCTTCCCAGTGACACTTGTAAATTCAGATATTAATGTTTTCCAGCCTTTTGCATCAAAGTGTATTCCAAGTTTGCTACCAGTTTCAATATTTTTTATGCACAAACTACAAAAAATATCTACAAGATTTTTATCCTTATGTTCTAATTCCTGTGTATTATTTGTCTCCACTATTGTCATGATATTCATTGTGGTTTTTATCTAATCTTAATCAATAATAAATATGAATTATTTTCTATCATAAAGAAAAAGAAAAGAAAGATAAGAAAAGTACTCAAATCTTGTAAAAAAAAAAAGGTACTCACTAACTTATCTCTTATATTTGAAGAACATTAAATCAAAATATAATAGGAAAAAACAGGTCATAAGCAAAAAAAAAAAAAGGGTTAACCTTAAATTGAGTATTTGGACAAATAAAACAAAACAAATCAAATCATCAAGTAATACTGAAAGTAAATTAAATTTGCAGAGGAAAAATTAATAATTGGATAATCTAAACAGTAGACACAACTTTAAAGGAAGTAAAAGGTTGGAATGAGAAATAGATGACTGCTTACTTGACTATCTGAAAGAAGTGGTGTTTCTTGTGTGTTCGTTTGTAGCGACTGTATGTGTGACAACCCAAGCAGCAGCGACATTGTTCGTGCCAAGGAAATCAACTGCGTCTGTGTGAAGCCAAGCCGTTATATTACTAATGGCAGAAGATGTTTCCCATGAAATTCAGGGGGAAAGATAGCAATGATGAAAACGAAAAATAAGGGTTAGTTACTTTAATAATGTTAGAAGGGTTTCCCAGGAAACCGGGAAAGAAATAAAAAAAAAAAGAGGGGAAACAAAAAATAGTGGGAAAATAAAAAGTTGAGGAAAAAAAGTAATATTAAATTTAATAAACTGAGGGTAAATTTGATTTTTTATTAAAATATAAGGTTAATTGGTAATTTTGATTTTTGAAAGGTTAGAGCCAACTCTGAAAAGCTATTCTCATGGGCTCTCAAAAGGATCTCTCGCTCTCAAAAGCTGAGAGCAGAAAGCCTTTTAGCTTTTTGAGTTATCAAACGCAAAAAAAATAGCTTATGCTTTTTTAGAGCAGGAGCGCTTGGTAGAAAAATTTTATCAAACCCACCCAGAAACAGAGCAAGGTATTCCACATATCTTTTTTTTTTGGTTATCTTCCTTCACCGAATCTGTTGCTCCATATTATTACTCTTGGAATTATATTTTGTTGGTTGCATGTCTCATATTTTTTATTTGATTTTTTTATTTGTTTTATTAATATATCTTACCTCTTTGTGTTGTTGATCAAAGTCTGGTTTGGTTTAAAATGACAAAATATTTTTTTGGGTTGAATGTATGATATACCTAATTAGATTATTTTTTTTATTTGTTCCGTTAACAATTTAATACATACAATTTCTTTTTCCTGTTAATCGAAGTCTAGGTTTGGCTTAAATGACAAAATGTTTTTTTCTCATGTGTGCTTAATGTCAAATAGACTATTTGGTTATTTTATTTGTTCCATTAATACATCCCTCTTCTTTTCCCTGTTGGCCAAAGTTTGGGATTTGGCTTAAAATGGCAAGATGTCTCTTTTTTTTTGTGTGCTGGATGTGCGATACAGCCAAATAGATCATTTGATTTTTTTTTAAAATTATCTATCAGATGTCTTCAGAAAGAACAAATTCTAATACTAGTAGTGGTGGAAGTATGGCTAACTCAATAACGAGCAAATATGCTACTGGAAAATCTCATATCACTGGTGCTCTTTGAATTTATGTTATTGTGCTGCAAAATAAAAAATCTGGAGGAGAAAATGTAAATTGGTGTTGCAACTATTGTTGTGATTGTTATAAAGGATCATATTCTAGGATAAAAGCTCATTTGCTAAAAGAAAAGGGACATGAAATTGTTGTTTGTTCACGAGTCTATCAATGACTGTCTTGAAGAAATGAAGCAAATAGAAAAACAATCAGTTGAGAAGATAAAAGATGTCTAAGTTCTTTTTTCTACCAGAACTACAAGTTTAAATCCACCTAGAGAATCCGAGGGGAGCAAGAAAATAAGGGGAGTAGATGGACCATTGATGAAGGCTTTTAATAATGAAGCAAGAGAGCATTTGAATTGTGAAATAGAAAAACTTTTTCATTATGCTGGTTTGTCATTCAATGTAGTAAGAAATTCTTATTTTATTAGTGCATTCGCATATGCAGCTAATACGAATCTTTCTGGATATACTCCACCTAACTACAATGCTATTAGAACTTCATATTTGTAGAAAAAGAATGCTAATATATCCAAGTTGCTTACACCTATTAAACATGTGTAGCAACAAAACGCATTGTCACAGATGGTTGGACTGACGTGCAAAGGAGGCCATTGATTAACTTCATGGTTGTCTCAGATGCGGGGGTTATGTTTCTAAATGTTATATATGCTTCACGTGAAAGGAGAAATCAACATTATATTACTGATTTGATTTTAGCCACTATTAATGAAGTAGGAGCAGAAAATGTTGTTCAGGTTATAACAGCTAATGCATTTTATAATGTTGTCGGATGAATTGTAGAATCTATGCATCCTCAATTTTTTTGGACACCACATGTTGTGCATACATTGAATCTTGCTTTAAAGAATATTTGTGATTCTAAAAATACACCTACGAATGAAGTTCTCACTACAAGAAACACGCTGATTACTGGCGGAATTAGGGAGGAAAGTTACCGATGGAATTAGGGAGGGAATTACCGACGGATTTTGGATTAAAAAATTTTCTGGCAAAATTTACCTGTGGATTTTATTTGCCCCCGATAAGGCTCGCACTTAAGCAACAAACCCTAACACTCCTTCCTCCTCTCTCACCCCACCCCTTCTCAACCTCAACGTCCGTCGTCGTTGCCTGCATTATCGTCGGCCGTAATCAAGGGAGCATCGTCTTCTCCTCGTCGTTCTGGCCCCCGCGTCGCAACCGCCAACGTCCGTTCTCCTCATTGGCAGCCGCGCGTCGCAACCGCACACCGCCACCTCCAAATCAGATCTTCCTTCTCTTCTTGCTACCACCGTCGGCGCCGCTCGTTGCGTCGCCTCTCTTGCTGGTCACCATTGTCGTTCGTCTGCTCTTCCTTTTCCTTCACCCGCTGCTTTGGACGACGGAAATGGTAATCCCACCGTTCGTATTTACTGGCTTCTAATATTATGGTATGTCTCTGTTTCACTATTTTGTTCGACTTAGAGTAATAATTCCCTGGTGTTTCTATTTCATCGTGTATAAATATTTTTATTCAAATGAGTTTGGCTTAGTTAAGGATGTAAAAGTGAAAAGGAAGCATATTCTGTGGTATATGGTGAATTTTCTTTTGTTGATGGCAGCTTGGAAGGAGAGTGCAGGACCAGAGAAATAGTGATTCTGGAACCAGATTATAGGATTCCAATTGGGCTACTTGGTTGTTCATCTTCTCACTCTAATTTGAATGTGCATAGTGTCCTTCAAAACTAGGTGGATTTAAATTTAGAGGAATTGAATGAAATAATAAACATTTCCACACACTAATTTTATCAATACTGAATGAGCCAATTCAATATTGCCCTAGATTACTATATGACTCAAAATTGTACTATCAGGAATTACTGGTGGATTGGCCTATACAGAGAATTTGGTAGCTACAGTTCCTATTGGCCTCCTTGGAATTCTTCTCTTGGTTCAGGTAACTATTATTTGTCAGTTAATGGTGGTGTAGTAAAGAGGGTCTCACAAACTTACATAATACTGTATTTTGTTTTTGTATATATAGTAACAAGTGTTTCTTTTTTCATGATGTTTCTTGAGTGGTTTGATACATCTCAAAGTTAAGTACTATGGTATGGTCAGATAATTTGTTTTGTTCAAATCATCTAGAATTTTAACTTGCCTGTAATAGCCAACATATGATCAATTAGAAATTATTCTTACTGCCAATATTTTCATGATTGCATGTAACTTTTCTGGAGAATTTAGAATCCTGCATTAGGAATGAGTTTGGGATTGAGATACCAGGTTTTCTTGATTTAACTCAAATCGACTACCTTTGTTTTCTAGGTTGTCTTAATTGGTTACTATTTTATAATCTGAGAACTAACTATTGTGAACAGCTATGTTCTATATGGTTGATTTGGCAAAATCAAAACTTGGGTTCAGATCCATCTTCTTGGATCATAGCAATTGTGCCAACTTTAATTTTACCTTTGCTATCTAAATTACAAGCCTTGATTAGTATGGTCTTATTATCAATAAGTAGTTACTGTCTTGTCTTGCCAAAAATTACTAATCGTGTCTTGTCTTGCCAAAACTTAATTAAGACCACAATTCTTTCACAGTAGTGAGCATCTTATATCTTAATTGCAAAGGGTGAAGAAAATGCTCTTGTTACTAAGCCTCACTGTGTAGGTTATCTTCTGCAGGTTATCTTGTGGTTGTACATGTTATGTTACATATGAGCTAATAAGCTATTATTACATTTTGCAGAACAAAGGAGTTTAAATTTTGTAAAAAAATTGAGAATGAGTTTGTTTTACTTCAAACTAGTCCTTTAATCTTTTTTTCCTGTTAATGCAGTACTTGAATTGCAAATTTAAATTCTAATGTTATAAATGCAATTGAATTTTGAAATATTTTTTGTATATATATTTTACAGTGAATAGCTTATTCTCAACTTAGTCTAATGTTATTCTAATGTCAATGCAATAGAAAATAAAGTGACTATAAATTTAAATTCTAATCCCACTAGTGTGTAACACCCTAATATTAGCCAACCATGCCGCGGACATGTTTAACCAATATCGAAGTACTACGGACGCTCCTTTACTAGTAAATATTGTAGATTTCGAAAACCATTTGAAAGTGAACTCGTTAAATACTTGAAATAGGTTTCACATATACAAAATAGAGCCGACAACCACAGTACTAAACTCAAGTGTACAAAATATAATTACATATATATACATAGCAAATGGTTCGATGCTAAACACAACGGAACCTGCGAAGCTTAGGTTCGCCTATGAAATACAAACCCTTATCTAAATAGTAGATATACACCCCTAGTTCTCCATACAACCACAGCGGAAGACTTGAACTTGCGGAGATACTAGACTCGAAGAATTCGGAGGAACACTTCGCCGACTTTCCAAGCTTGAACCTGTACCTGAAAAGCCTGATAATATATACGGAATGAGAATCCCCAACCCATGGATTCTCAGTACGGATAAAGCGCCAAAACTACAATAAATAATCTAGCAAGATCACACGAGGCAATCCTACTCGTCATTGGCATACAACTCTCAAAATTCCATCCCAGTGATCTAGTGCTATAGCATTCTCTTTTCATCCTCATTATTTATTTCTCTCAATTACCCCGGAGCTCTATCTCTACATTGGGTCATCCCCATATCTTTCTTCCTAATTATTTACTCCATTATCGTTACCCCCTTTCAGCTCTTCTATGTCACATACCCCGCAAGCACAAGCAAACACACACATAAAAACACGCAAGCACATGAATCAGGTAGCAATTACAAACAACATAAACAAATAGGCACACCCAAGCAATGTCACATAAATGCATATGATGCATGCCCGTCCCTACGGCCAATGAGCTCATTAGATCGGTTATAAGGCCATCCCGACCTGGTCCGGTAGCTAACCAAAGGACCGTCTCTCTGAAAGCACACCCAGGAGGAAAACAAGGCTAAGGCCTCTCTCGCCTTCCCAACATCTCTCTGGCGTCGAGCTTACGTCCAAGGAGGACAATAGAGCTAAGGGGCCTCTTGCCACCTCCTCCCATCTCTCAAGGACTCAGAGGGAATCATCACACCACCAGGAGGAAAACATGGCTAAGGCATCTCACCTTCCCACCATCTCACCGGGGCCTCATCATAATCATCATGTCATTCATCATCATCTTACTCATTATCTTCCCTTAAAGTTCATCTATCATCTTTAGTTACCATGCATGAGATGTTAACTAGGTGTAAGGAGTAGTGAGTAAATCATTACTTTGAAAACTAGCTTGAAGAACAATGGTTTCAGGGTTAGAATCGACTCTGACTTGAGGTGAATCGATTCTATACCGTCAATATTTCAAAATCACAGTTCTGTTTCAAAAGGAATCGATTCTACAAGTTTAGAATCGACTCTGGGGCATCCCAAATCGACTCTAAGCGTTGGGAATCGATTCTAAAACTTAAATTTTGCTTCAGACATGATTAGAATCGATTCTGGGGGTGTAAGAATCGATTCCCCGGCTTAAAAACCTTTAAAAATAGTTTCTGGGTCGAAACGAATCGACTCTGGATACTTAGAATCGATTCAAGAACTTCAAAAATACGATTTTGTGGCTTCTGGACAATTTCGAATCGATTCGGCAGAAAATCGAGTCGAATCTCTGGGCAAAAACAGCTTTGACAGCATTTTCAGAATTTTCGCCCAACTTCAAAACGTCATAACTTTTTACTCAAAACTCCAAATCCGTTCGTTCCAAAGCCATTTGAAAGATTATTAAACAAGCTTTAAAACTATATAAGATTCTTGCATTTATTTAAAATAGAACTCAACTTATGCCTCTCCAAAGTTAGTAAAAAATCAGTTTTTACCAAAAATCTGAAAATGCCCTTTTCTCATTCAATTTCTTTCAAACCATTTCCAAATCTTTTAAAACACTTCAAAATCATACAATTCAATCAAGCCAATAAAATAAATCACTCCTTGACACAAACCATCAAATGTTACACATCTCATGCATGGATAATTTATCATCATCCTCATCATCATATTAACATCATCATCATAAATTACCATCATCATTCATCATCAACAAACATCATTTGTGATCATCACATCAACAACCATCACAAACTTCATACATGGCACATATCACATACATTCACAAATTTCCCTACTTCATTTCATTTTAATTTCCTTATCAAGTCATCCTA
>JASCZI010000021.1:129750-178942 GCA_036250425.1 Stylosanthes scabra
CACTAGTTTATAAATTGTAGAAATGAATCTAAATCCATACCTGGACGCCAAGCTCAATGCATACACGCGATTTTCCTTCACGCCATCGAGCATTCAAGCGCAACCACTTGACATCCTTGACCTCTGTTGCCTATTCCAACCTCCAATTCACCAACATCCACCATCTAAACCACAGTATACAACCATACAAACAAACAAACACCACTTAATTACTATGGATTCTAACTAAAACCAAGAGTTCGGGTTGGAATCGTCTCACCGGGAGTATCTCAGCTCATGGGCTTCGATTACCATGCTCAAAAGCATGCAAGATCATCACCTAATTCACAAAACTCGAAAACATGCAAAGTGGTTAAACCCATTTTCGAGCAGATTCGTAGAAGGGAAAAACGAGTTATGAAATGGAATACCCACTTATTGCATGTAGGATGGATTCGAAGAGGATGACGAGAGCTTCGCGTAGCCGCAAACCGTGCGTCAATCGGAGCTCTGGATCAAAAGTTATCGCGTCCGGAATGCGGCGGTGAATAGTGAAAGAATTGATTTAGGACCAACTCTTGAACCAATTCTTATCAACTCTCTCTCTTTTTCTCGGTAATGAAGGGAAGGAAATGAGTTAGTTTAGTGAAGCCAACTCTTATATATAGCCACTCATGAGTGGCGTACTCGTAATTTCGCGGTTTGGTCCGTTTCGGGCCAAACTTTTAACGAAGGTGTTCGTACTCGCATTCTAAATATTTTTGTGAGCACTTCCATGTACTCAATTTCATTTTATTTTATACCCGACGGCGCTAAGCCGGTATTGTCATCTTAGCTGACGGTACGGGGTTTACATTTTGACTAGCTACATAGATCAAGCAATACCATTTCACCCTTAATTTAATCATATCTTTACTTAGGTTAATTGCACTTGCAAATTTTCCATCTATGAACTATGATGCAGATGAGTAAATTGATAAATGGGGGAGGAACTTGCAAGTTGATAGTTTCAAAGCACTGGATCCTGTTTTGCCTAGGTGAACTAATTTTTTTATACAAAGTTGCAGTTGATGTACACTTGTATATGAATGCTTTCACTTGTGCCTAATCAATTTTTTATTTTGTTTATTCAAGTGTACACATTCTCCCCTAGACTTGTATTCAATTTTATTAGAAACAACTCTATGTGTTATCTAACAGGAATTGTCATTTTCCGAGTTGAATTGGTTATTCTAACAAGAATTGTCATTTTACCATTTGCATGTTTGTCAAATTTGAACTGAAATGCTTTAGGTGGTAGTTCATGATGTTAGAATATTGTATGCAATTATAATTTTTTTTTAAAATTCTGCCAATGTTACCGGGGGAAAAATTCGCCGATAATTCTGCCGGTAATACTAAAACAAAATTGGCCACCAAAATCATGCTACCGGCGGCGGTAACATGTTACCGTCGCCACTTTTACTGGCGGAAAAAATCCGCCGGTAATTCCCCCTAACCTCAAAAACGGCCAAAATCCTCAAAAATTTCGCCGGTAATTCCGCCGGTAACGGGTGCGTTTTTTGTAGTGTCTCTTCAATCAATATTCTTAGATTTCTCAAATTGTTGGGAATGCTTTACTCATCAGGAATTTATCATGAATCATTCCATGAGGCTTGCTATGTTCAATAAGTTTGTGAAACTCAAATTACTTGCTGTTGCTAAAACTAGATTTGCTTCGGTGACTATAATGCCAAAAATGTTACAAACCATAAAGGATGGTCTCCAAAGTATGGTTATTAGTGATGAATGGGCGGATTTTTTTTTGAAATAAAATTAAAAAAATTATTAATTCCTAAAACAAATTAATCAAACTGTATTTTTCGTTATCCAATTTTTTCTGGGTATTTGGTAGAGCATCGATGCAGGTCACACCGGTTCTTATTTAGACATAATCGGTGTAGCCCACACTGATTCTTTCTTACTAACTACTTATAAAAGTAGAGTCTCATCCATCCCCACCATTTATTTATTCACTCTCACATTCCTTTCCACAAAATTCTCTCAAACCCACAAAACCTCAAACACCGTCACTTCAGGTATGTTTCTTTCCTTTATCTTATTTTATTTTATTTATTTCATATCTTATTTTATTTATTTCATATTTATTTTTTATAATTTCATATAGTATTTAATTTAAGATATAATAATTAGTTTAATATTTAGATTTAAGTTAGGATTTAGCTTTTAATGATTAGTTTAATATTTAATTTTAATGAGTCAGTGTGATAGTCAATGTCTATTAATTATTTTAAAATTACTTTTATGTTAATTAATTTTTAATAATTAATTTAATGTTTAAATTTAATTTAAAGGTTAGTTGTTAATAATTACTTTAATATCTAGTTTAATAATTAGTGTGTTACTTTAATGTTTAATTTTAATAATTTAGTGTCATAAGGAGTACAATTTAAGAATTACTGTTATATTAATTAGTTTTTAACATTTAGGTTAATGTTTAGACTTAGTTTAAGGTTTAGTTTTTAATAATTAGTTTAAAATTTGGTTTAATAATTAGTTTAATAAACATTTGCGGGAGAAGTATGACGTAGTGGCTCGTCTCTGGTATGATGACGTCATATCCACATGCAGGAGGGGTACCACGTGTTCAGTGGAATGCATGACATTCCTCCTGTAGCATCTTCACATGTATTTGGATTTGCCCAGACCTCCGATTAGATGCATGGCACGCCACCTGTACCATATTCTGAGGTATTTGCGGGTTCCCAGACCTTCGATCAGATGCACGGCACTCCTCTCGAATCGCATGTCACGGGTTCATCAAGCGGTGGTTCTGGTTCACATGGGGCAAGTTTAGTGACCTACATGGATTTCAACATGATACATATCAGGTTGTTGCGGAGCAGCCTGAAGCAGATCGACCAGATGTAGAGACGCCTCGAGCAGAGCAGCATGATGCAGATGAGCAGAGGCGCGGGCACAGAGAGAGGCGTCCTCCACCCTGTGGCACTGGTGAGTGGATATCTTCAGCCACCTGCACCTAGGCGTAGAGGACAACATTGATTTCATGTTTGTAGTTGATGTTTACCTATATATGTATATTTTTTTAGTGTGTTTTCCAGACTTCTTTTTTATTTTACGTTATGGGACTAATTGACGTGTATTAGGAATTATGTTATTTATCCAACCATATGTTTAGTAATTCTACTCAGTCGTAGACTAAAATTTCCTATTTACTATACTCACGGAAAGTATAGAGAAACACCAAAGTTATCCATTAATTTCACAAATACAACAAAATGAAATACATTAAAGAGACAAATGCAACAAAGCGAAATACATTAAAGAGACAAATGCAACAAAGTGAAATACATTAAAATAGTGAAATGCAACAGAACGAAATACATTAAAGTAGTGAAAAGGAACAAAACGAAATACATTGAACTGACAATGCAACAAATTAGTTAGATGCATTAGCCCTCCAGAATAGAGGCACCTCCAAACGCGACAATACATGTCCTCCTAGTGTGACCGACCTGACGACATAGACCACATCTCTTTGGGGTTGCCTCCTCCATTGCATCCATATCATTACGGATCCTTGTTGATACAGGTCGTCCCTTCTTAGCTCGCATTAGTATAGGATTGGGTCGTATTCGTGGCCCATCGTATGACGGCCAATCAGCCTCGTGTCATATGGGCGTGAACTCCATCGAGTATACCTGAAGTACAATCTCAATGCGATATACAGGATGCACATACATCTTCCAATCATGTCTGGCATGGGAACAAGCTGCCAACACATGAACCCAGGTACCTAGTCCAATTATAATATCATAATATAAATTCATAAAGATGCATAATTAGGAAGATAAATGCAACATATGGGGTAGTACCTGGTAAATACATCTGCATCGCAAGCAACCACCTTGGAAGCTCGTTATATGATCCCTCCCAATTGCCATATATATTGGATATAACTCGTTTTCCAATCCATATCTTCCTATACGATGCTTTGTACCCAAAATGATTATCAAGCGGTCCTTGAAGAACTCTTATAGCGATGCCTGGATCTGCTTTTACCATGGCAAATATGTATTGCGCAATAACTTTCAAATTCAGCCAACCATGAACTTGTCCAACTGATGTTTGCTTCCAAGAGTGTGGACCATTATAATGTCTAACCTCTTATATCTCCTTCCGTCGATAGATACACGTACCATCCAAGCTTATCCCTGCTCATGTTAAACGCATCTCATAGAGTATTTCAATTGGTCATTTTCTAATATTTTATAATCAACCGCCAGGTTGATACTCTACGTCTTAATTGCAATCAGAACAGCTTCCTTATTATGAAATTCTTGACCGACTTCAAACTCAGTTGTCGGATCATCGTCGGGTGCACGTTGGCCATGAGAATCCTGTTCATTCATTGCACCCAGATTCAACGAGAAGAAGTGGGTAGGACAACCATACCTTTCAGAGATTACTGGCTGGGTAAATGCAATTAATGAACCAGTGAAATAGTTCGTCTCTGCTGCTTCCGCCTCGGATAAAACAACCCGATCGATCTCTTCATCAGAGAGAACAGGATCCACAAAAAATGTTTCAGTCATTGGGTGCTCAACAGCAGCCGCTCTTTCGTGGCTTTGCACCTCATCTTCCATTGAACTCCCTGGACCCATGTTTCGAGTAGAATTTGATGCATTCATGCTCCCTTCGGGTGTAATGTTTAGATCAATCATCATATCCCTGATTAAACCCCTTGCTGGATCAGTTGATTGGTATTAGTAACGTTGTCGGACGAACTTCTTTCTGCAACGTCAATTAGAATGGCAAAAATCTCCAACAGATAAATTCTCGGATGATGTATATGCCAATAAATCGCCAAGTCAACCTCTTCATTAGTGCGTAGCGAGAACCTAACAAGTTTATGATCGATAAAATATTTGAAAAATCAAAATTAATGCAATGCTAATATTAAAATTTATGTACCTTTTATAAAAATAGCCATTTTCACTACCGCGAGGTATCTGTAATATACCTTTTTCGCCCGTTTAATGCCTTGTTGGCTAGTCACATCCAAAATCAATTTCTTTAAACTGGATAAACAACGCACTTCAGCTCAGAAGGTAAGCAAATATAGGACTAGGAGACTAAATATAACAGAACCATCTTCAGCTCTAATTATCTCATCATCATAGTGGATGGACAACAAAGGAAATTGAGACATTTTCTAGAACAATATGAAAATTATAATAGTAGCAATGGAAGATATATGAGAGTAAGAAGAAGAATGAATTGATGTATGTATAACATAAAGAGTAGTCCTATTTATAATGGGCGAAGAGGATGTTTCTAAAGAAGGTTTCATAAAAAGTATCGAAATTCAATTAAAATCGGTGTGGCTTAATACCGATGCTAATTTTTTTGTCATAGAAGTCCGAGAACTGGTGTAACTTACACCGATGCTTGTTAATTTCAGTCTTGGAAAGCCAAAATCGGTGTAAACTACACTGTTGCTACTTAATTTTTTCTTGGAATATGAAAATTGGTTTTGCTTACACCGATTCTGCCCAAGCTACCAAAGAAAAATATTGGATTCAACTAAATAATGTTTGTTTAATTTTTATTAGGATATAAAGAATTTTATTATTTTATTTTTAAAAAAAGCCTAAATGGGCTTCTTATAGGGATGATGATGTTGTACAGACAACTTTTGTGAAAGAAATAATTCTGAATGATCAATGGTGGGTTAAAGTTGACTACATTTTGAGTTTCACATGACCTATATATGACATTATTCGAGCTTGTGATACCGACAAACCATGTCTTCATTTGTTTATGAGTGGTGGGATTCTATGATCGAACAAGTGAAGAAACAAATATATCTTCATGAATGCAATGATTTGACTGAAGTCTCAACTTTTTATAATGTGGTGTATGACATTCTTGTTCAGGGATGGAGTAAAAACAACACGCAGCTTCATTGTTTAGCTCATTCACTCAATTCTAAGTAAGATCACTTGTCTAAATCTTTTTTTTTTAATTTCTTATTTAAATGTGCTTTGGTTCTTATGTTGTGCATTCATATTTATTTAATAGGTATTATTGTGGTGAATAACTTCAACAAGATTCAAATAAAGTTCCTCCACATGTGGACAATGAAATTTCTAGAAGAATGAGTAAATGTCTTAGAAGTCTATTTCAAAACGCAAAGGAAAGGTAGGAGGTAACGGTAAATTTTTCAAAATTCTCAATGGCTGCAGATGAGTTTAGGTAATTTGATATTTTGCAAGATAGATGGAAAATGGAACCAATGAAATGGTGGGCAGCATACGGAAGTTATCTTCCCAAACTTCAAAAAATGACATTCAAACTCCTTTCACAATCATCTTCTTATAGTAAGAGGAATTGGAGCACATATTCCTTTGTGCATTCTATGAAGAGAAATATGTTTAATCCTAAGAGAGCCAAAGATGTAGTTTTCATATATACACTCAAATCTTCGACTCTTAGAAAGAAAGAATAAGAATTATCATGAGGATGCTTAAAAAATGTGGGATATTGGCGGAGATGAATAAGATCCATTTGAAGGGACAGGAATTCTACAAGTGGCAAATATTTTGCTTGATGAATCTGATTTAGAGGCCATGCTTTTTATTGAGAAAGATAGAGGACATGATGACATTCAGACTATTGCAGTCTGATTAATGTAGTATCTTTTTATGTGAATATTTTGGGATGTACACTTTGACTTTTTAAACTTGTTACATGCCTATTTTGTTAGAAGCCAATGATATTTAAATTTTGGAGTCTAAAATTTGATATTTTAGAACGAAAATATGTGAATTATATATATATATATATATATATTGTCGTACTCGTATCCCTCTTTTAAAAAAAATTCCGTATCCCGTACTCTTATCTGTACCGGGTACCAGTACCATACCTATATCTACGTAACATAGGGCAACACTAAGATTTTTCTTTTGATAGATCAAAGTACAAAGTATCATCCACAGTGGACAAAAATCAAAATTAATATAATAATTAAGAAAGCCACAGTCATCTCCATGAAATCCTCAATTCTAGCATTGTTCCCTGAGTCACGATGAAGGTCCCTAAAGCTTCCTTTTAATTACTGTGCTCTGAGCTCTTCCACACAAGCTTTGATTATTTTCTCTTTTTATCTCTTCCCACTCCTTGTGCCATTTCCATGCTTGGACTGTCGCATCATATCCTAGATATTCAAGGGCTCATCCTAGTTTCGTAAAATAAATAAAATATGCTAAACACAAAGAAGAAGCACTGCAGCAATAACAACGACAAATCAAATAAATCAACAACATTCTCAAATCTCAACTTGATTTGAAAAAAAAAAAAAGAAGGGCGTTCAACCAATTGGTTTAGTTGGCAGCAACAGAGGGCACAAAAGGACAACAGAGGACATGACGGAGGGTATGGACAACTCACGGACAAAGATGGGAACAAAGACGGCAATGATCGAGGTAGATCTGGACGCAATGAAGCTGACAACGGTGGTGGGAAGATGACAGTGATGGTGGGCGAGAGTTATCTTCTACATTGCGAGGACAATGGCAGTCAACCAACGACGGAGAGGACATGGACAACGGCCTCTTAACCAACGACGCCTAAATCCTTCAACAACGGCAGAGGTGCAGAGAATGATGCTACGCGCCAACTAATGAGAAGAGTAGAAGACAGGGACGACACGATGACGAAGGCGAACCTCTGGCGGCAATGGTGGGTTTGGGTGCTGCATAGGATTTGTGACGATGGAGAGCTCTTTGCCTCTCATCTTCAGATTCTGAGAGCTCATTTAATAAAATAATAAATAATTAACAATAATAGTTGCAGGGGTAAAATGATAAAAAGAGTGGTTTTAAAATAAATTGAAATATTTGTCGTCAATTTGATAAAAAAAAAGTTTGATATGGATTTAATTTTGACTTCAAACTTTTGTGACCAAAAGAATAGTTATTCTTGAAAATCACTTGTTCTGTGACTCCCTATATATATATATATATATATAACACAAATTAATTATTTGGCAATTTGGGTCCTAGAAAGTGAATTTCTACCTGTTTTTTACATTTTTTTTGTATCAATGTTCTACATTGTTCCATCACTATCATAATTGAAAACAAAAAATAGTTAATTAATTTGGGGTTAGGCATCTATTTCATATAATAATTTTCATATTTAGTTTTTTTTTCTTCAAAGAAAGAAAGTAATTTCTAAATTATTTGATTTGGCTGTGTATAATTGCTATACTAATTAACTATCCCTTTTGCCTTTCATGAGTGTTATCCAAGTCTATGATGAGATCTATCAGACCATGTCCCCATTGTAATACTTTGTTCTTGGGTAACAAGTTATCAAGTGGTTTTTTTTTTATTTTTTGTCGAATATCAAATTAAAATGATAACCACTTAAGCCTTTTTTTGTCCTTTTCTTCTCATCTTCCCCTTGAAAGATTCAGCAAGTAATATATAACAAATGTACATAAAATAACTTCCTTTGAGGATGCTTTTCACTCCTTTCATTGTCAACCCTCTAGTGGAGAATAAAATGGTCGAAGCAACTAAATTATTTTCTTCGGAAACTGAATTATATATATATACATAAAGAAAAATAATCTTTGCTTAGCGAGGAAAAAGCCATATAAGGACTTTATAGATTGAAGCCTAGAGGTTTATAGTAGAGGGTGGTGGAAGAATAATAGAATATGTTACATAATGCTATCTTATTATTAGTGTTGTACTAGAAAAGAGTTTTGGAACTACTCAACTACGTTTTTTTTTTCTTAGTTCTTTTAATAAAGTGTTCCCGAAAGTCATCCATTATTATTAATGAATGATATTTCTTTTTAGATATTCTTGCTAACATGGAGAGGAAGAAGAAGAAGGAGAAGAATGTGCTTTTTTTTTTTTTTAAGGCTATTGAGGTCTCAACAGAGTGAATCTATAATCACATTATATTGCACTATATATTTAGTAAAAGGCTTTATTAGGGGATAATCAAAATCAAAATCAACCAAAAATAGATTTAATTTTCGCAATAAAGTTTATTGAATGATTCTTTAAATAATTATACGATAGAATAGAGTGTCTTATCAATTCTTACAGCAAACTCCATTATTCTTCTTTTTATTTTATCAGAAAAGAAAAAAAGACACAAAAACATAGATGGCGGCTATGGTGACTGAAAGGTGAAACAAGGAGTCTAGTTGTTCCCATGCATAATCTACTTCTGTCTTCAACTTTACCTTTTCAATAATTAAGCATTATTGCTCTCTGTTTAGATTTGCTTAATATTTTGTGTCCAAACTAGATCCATTATGATAAAGAAAAAAGAAAGGTTTAACTAGAAGACCTTTAGAACTGTTCACTTTTTATGAAATATACAAGAGATTCTTGATCCCTTACTATTAAATCTGATATAATGTGACCAGCAGAATTTATGTTTCAATGTCCAAAATAGAGCCAACTTATTATTCATCAAGAATTTGAGTAGAACCATAAACATATAAATATTCATGGTTTATGTTTGTTACAATTTATTTCCCTAAACATAACTACATGTATTTTTGCTTTGGAACTTCAAAAATTTTAAATTTAGCCTCCAAGTTTTTCACATGTTTTTTTTTCCCGATAAGAAGCGAACCATAATAAAAACCCAAAAGAGGAACGTGGTATCAATCATTAATATAAAAAACTATGAGCAAAAAATAAAGCATAATAAACCTAAAACATAAACTACACCATTATCATAACCACTGTGGTTCAAACTCCAAATTCACAATCACCATCACTTTATCATATTTTGGTTACTGACCACCTTTTCACATGCTCATTTTATTTAAAATTAAGAGAGTAAAATAATGTAGTTGGGCCAAACGTTTATGCTATGAGCTAATATTATAAATAAGAGTGAATACTGAATCTAATCCACATCCATTTTCGAGTAGGACAAAACAACTACTAATGAAAGAAAAGGACACACCAGACTAAATATGATAAATGCCATTAAGTAATAAGTACCAACATATGCTCGTAAAAATTGCTTAGTCTAGTTGTCTCGCGAAATTCAAAGAGACCGGTGTGTCCTTTTATTTTTGTTAGGGGTCGAATTTTCCTACTAAAAATAGATAGTAGCCATTGTGTGATCACTCTTAAATAAAGCGCACATGTATTGTGTATATAACTCAATGGGAACAAGGGAAGAGACAATTAAGTAAAAGCGATACACATCATAAATGATAAACATAGTCATTACAAAAGGATTGTACAAGTTATTTATCACTCTAAGACATACATTAAAAAGAGTTGTCTTAGGCATCCTTTATCAAATCACAACAATAAAGTTCATCTAGATTAACTATCCCCCACAAGGATTTGATCCTAAGATTTGCCTCCTTTAAACTTCAACTACACTTTCAAATAATAATGTGCACAATCATACTACTAATGCTTATGATTCTGCTTTTTACTTTCCAAACTGTAACATGGCACTTTGGAGAATCTTGATACTAATATCACAACCTTCAAATCACCATCGTTAAACCACTAATCAAACATCTAAACTATGTTTGTGCTTGCAAGTTCAATCGCTCGCGATAGCAGTATCTAAAAGTATTCTGGATATTCAACTGAATTAATATGATCATAACTTCCATTTTCATAAAAGTACGTAAAATCTTCCTGCATCGAGTAATGTGACATGTCGTCAATCATGTTAAAATCTTCGGAAAATTCGATTTGCCGATTAAAATTTGAGTACGATGAACTAGTGGAAATTTCTGTTTGATCCAATGACTCCCATGGTGTCATTGTACTACTTGGTATGTCACACCTTGTAAAACTATTTTGTACTTGAGGATAGTCCTGCATTTAATTTAAGCCAAAGAAGGAAAAAGTTGTTAGCAAAAAAAAAAAATCTAGCTATTCAATCTCTATTTTACCCTCTTATCATTATTATTATTATTATTTTTATCATAGTTAATTAATAGCTAGAAAGTTGGTTTAGAAAACAATATACAATTGGTTATGTGATAATAACTGAGAGAATTAAGACACTATAATTATACTAAAAAGTAAGACCTTTGAAGAATCAAGAATCAGATCAGGGGACACCCAAAGTTCTGCTGAAGAATTGGTGTTTATAGAAGGTTGGTTAGAGTCTGCCATTGGAACCACATTGTGTGGAGAAGCAATGGGGCTTGAATAAACACTCTCACTGTTCAAATGGATTGCTTGAGAGGATGAAGCATCAGCAGAAATGGTTAAGGGCTCATTTGAGATTCTCATTGACTCATCGTTCCCATTGATCCCTTGCAAATCATTCACCTTTTCGTTCTTCTTAAAAACCCGGCACAAGGCATAACCACCCTACAACGAAGATGATAGTTGAAAACTGCTAAATAATTTAATATGTTTGATTAAACTACTTAACATATGCAATAATCTGAAAAGGGATTATGTTTCAGTAGTTGTAGATAATACAGAAGTTGTATTCTAATATGTTTATTTTATTTTGTTTGATTAGCAATAATATACAAATGTTTCTGTGTACATATTTTGGAAAGAGTGATTCTTTTCGTACGATGTAAGCGGATTTACGGACTAACATATATGACATCTGTATGGACCATACAAATGACCTATTTATTTTACTTTCTTTTAGTTTTTAGTTAGAACCATGCTCCACTTTATTGCGTCAATTTTTTTTTTAAAATAGAAAAAGAAACCATTTAACATAATATATATCAAAATTTTAGTTATCATTTTCACGTAAAAACATGGTACGGTTTATGTACCTGAAAACATGAAGACGGTACGCCGAGATCGTCGGCGAGGCGATACTCATGCATGACCCAATCAGTTCTATCACCCAAAGTGGCTCTGCCACGGTAGAAAACCAGGGTCTTTCTATATCCAGTGACAGTGGAAGGAGTATCAAATTGGCACACAATTTTCTTGTCTTTTCCAGTGGCTTTCCAATAACCACATTTGGTGGCTCTGTTTGTTCTTGATCCATTTGGGTACTTCCTGTCCCTTGGACAATAGAAGAACCATTCTCTGTCTCTGTTTGCCAAAAATGATTTCTCTGCATTCCACAAAAACAGAACCCAAATTAGGGTACAGTAAAATGGGTACAGTAACTGCTAACTAACTAACTAACTTTTTATCTTACTAATAAGTGATATTAGCTATGATGACAAAGTGTCGTAGATGATGTGGTTAAAGTTTATGACATCATTGTTGATTTGTTAAGCTTAGGTAAGGAAAATAAATTCTATTGAAGTGGCTTTTGGAACGTGAAAGACATGCTAGCTGTTCTTTTCTGAATGATTAACCGCTATAGCAAAAGTGAATTAAGAAAAGGAAAAACAAACGACAAAACATTGCTTTCTACCACTATTTAAATTCCTTTCTTTCACATTGGTTGCTGTACTTGGAAAATATTATTAGGTGGTTCAGGATCAAATTAAACCTTTTATACTGGTGTGTTATTTAATTGACAAATTTTTAATGAGCATTTATAATAAGAATTTAATTTTGATGCACTGATACTGTAAAAATTTTGTTTTGCACACTCATTCAATTAAATTCATGCATTCATATAACTTTAAAAGTTGTAGGTTTAAAAATTAATTGCTTTTGATGCAAGTAAATTTTGTTTTATTTGCTTATGAAAATGTCTAGGAAAAGTAGCACTGCCAAACCAACATTCATTACTGTATAGAGAAAATATTTAAATTCCTTATGAAATGAGAAAGAAAATAGTTTTTTTTCTTTTGTGGACTTGGAATTAGGTTCGTATAATATTGGCCGAAATTAACTGCTGCATCGTTAGTTTCTTTTAATCTCATTGTTATTACTTATTGTGCTACTAAGAGAAAGAATAATAAAAAATTGAAAAATGTGATTAATAACAATAATAAGAATTACCAGGCAACTCCCAAGGATCAAACTTGTAAAAATCAATGACAGGGATAACCTCAAGCTCAATTTCAAGGCCTTCCACTTTTCTTTTTAGGTAATATCCCAATAATTCTTCATCTGTTGGGTGAAAACGAAATCCAGGTGGCAGTGTTGCCCCTCCCATTGTATTCTATTCTATTGTGATTAAAAAAAAAAAAAAGCAGCCACCAAAGTTTATGAAAACTAACAAGATACAAAGTAACCAAAAAACAAACCCAAAATTCTCCCAGCAAGAAAGCCTAAAACTTAATGATGCTAAGTGGCAAGACTATTGAAGATTTGGAAGATCCAAAAATAGAAGCTTTTGTGCATAACAATAGTTGTTACTCTGCAACCACTGTATGCAATGATCATTCTCTTTAAAAGAATGAATTTACCCAGAAAGTTCAAATTACTGTATGACTCAAAGACCAACTTTTGACCTCTAACAAAGCAAGAAACAAGTTTGAATAGAAAGTACTAGATTTAGATATAATAAAGTAGTAATTGTGATGCTAACAATGGTGATGGATTGAGAGTAATAAGGAAAGAGAGAGTGTGTGTGTTTAGTAAAATGATAAGGCATTGGTGGAGTGATATTTATAGCATTTGGGAAGGGGGGAACCAACAGTCCAAAATTGCACACAAACACACCGAAAGTGTGAGAATGAGATAACTTGTCCCTAAGTGCTCCCAAAAACTCCAAAGCAAATATGGCCCACCACTTCTAAATCCAGTTCACAGTGTTCACACCATACAACATACATTGCCTATTTCATTTCATAATGTTTTTGTGTGTTCTTTGCCTTATTCAGCTTCATCCATAGTTAGCAATTACAATTTCTGGATTTCAAATTGTGGATTCCATATAGTTGCTTGTTATTAGATCAATCATATATAAATATAATATTTGATTATTTCCGATACAACTCTAGTTTTCTGATGTATATTCAGAGATTTTTTATTGCGTTTATATTTTTCGCAATTTAATCTACTCTAATATTTCTTTTAGGTCTAAAATTTGAACAATTATAAAATAAAAAAATAAAAAAAAAACTACCAATACAATTACTGGATTTTCATAACCTTGCTAAAATCATGACAAAACTACTCAATGATGTGCATATTATATATGAGCATACTGGGAGATTTAAAGCTAGGAATGCATGGGAGTTGGAAGCCTCTACAAAGGAAGAACGATGGATGATTTGGAGCTCCATGAATTAATATTAGATCTCTTGTAATACTTTACTGCTTGTATTAGGTGATGCTATATGTTGTTTGATGATAGGTGAAGCTGTGTATTGTATTGATGTTAGGTGATGCTTGTTTTAGGTGTTGCATTATATTGTGTTGATGTTAGGAGATGCTTATATTGTAAGGATGTTGAACCTTGTTACGATTGATCCCTCCTTGATGGCAATGCCGAAGGGGAGGGTTTCTCTCGTATTTGCTTCCCCATTGGGGTCGAGACTTGTAAACGATCGAGAAAAAAAATGACAAATGTAAATTGCAACCACAGCTACTGTTTAAAAGTTACAACATTTAACATTAACGTTTCATTGGCTTAGTAATGAGTGATGATTTGGGTTTGTCCTAAATGATTAGCAAAAGCAGAGTTTGTGAACACAATTTCCTCAACATGAATTTTTCTTTTTTTTTTTTTTAATTTTATTTTTCATTCTCTAACAACCTAATGAGTAGAATCATTCAATATTATTGACCCGTCCAAGGCGAATGCAACTGTTTCAAGTGCAAAACTATTCTCCATGAACAGTGTGTTAAAGCTGCTATATGGCTACAATTTCTACTACTCTTTTTGGGCTGCTACCATAATTTTCTACCTCTGTTTTCTTTCATTTGTTTGAACCTCGTTTATTTATTTTTCCTAATCAAAGAAAGCATAAAAAGTTAATTTAATGGTGATATATACACTTATTTCACATAATTGTTGTGCTTTTGAAATGAGATCAAATGGTAAGCCAAACAGAGAAAACATGCACATATTTATTCTTATAATTGACGCACAATTCAATGATAATGTACATGAATTTCAAACTAATAAGAGATTTGATGTTGGTTATTGCAAATGTATAGACTACACAGATTTAAGTGTAATAATTTACTATTTTTCTCTTTAGAAAAAAAAAAACTCACAGTACTCTCTTTTTCTTTTCTTCACTATGTATACTCTTTATATTTTTAATATGTATCAAAATAAACACCTTTGAGATTAGTTTTAGGCTCGAAATCATTTTTTGTATTGCTAAAATTCATAGTTAAAATCGGTCTCCATACAAAGATGAAAAGCTAAAACTTGAAAGTCATTACTGAGATTGATCTCTGTGTAATTTATTCAACCTATTTTCTATGGTGATGATTAGCAGACCAAGTAATGAGTTGGCACTACCAATACTAAGTTAGAGTTGTTGGTGGTGAGTTTGGGAGTAAATTGATTGTAAAAGCTACTCACTCTATTTGCTGTGTCACTATTAGAATAAAAGTTGAAGAACCATTATGCTGCATGGAAATCAGTCTTAGAAACATTAATAATGTAATTGAAATTTCAAATGTCTATTAATTTCCCAATTTTAGGGACTATATATTTTGGGGCTTTGATCAACCATAATTGAGAATTGGTTTAAATTTGAGAATAAGCTGTCGTAAAATTGTTAATCACTTCATATAAAAAAAATTAATGCTTCAATCACTCAGGAATCCCAGATAATAAAAATGACAAATTTAAAAATGATTAAACATTATTTTACTATTTTACCATTTTTTTTCAATTTGAAGCATTAGAAAATTGTGAAAAAAAAAGAAGCATTAGAAAATGGTGAACCTTAAGGAAGTTTTACATGATAGATGAGTAGGACAAAACTCTTTACCTATTTAAAAATTGAAGAGATTGTGTCATCAAATGGGACCAATAATCTCCCTTCCAAAAGGGGGAAATTCTGCTCTAAAAACTGAAAAAGGTGCTTAATCAGTTTCTCAACCTTTTAGAATCGCAACTATTTCATATCTCTAGATTCATTCACAATTTACATACATGCATGTTAAAGTAACAAAGCTCAGCTCCATCCAAAATCTTTGTTCTTACTTCTTAGTAATGTAGGACCATCTAATTGGACTGCTTACTCAACCAAAATCTTGGCCAATTAGTGGAGTATCTTTCATACTTACCAGCAAATTAATAATTAAACTATTTAATTACCTTACTTAGCTACTTGCTTTAAAGTTTAAACACCTGAACCTTTCATGGGGTTAGCACTTAATTACCAATATAATCACTATTAGTTTGTGGAATAATGGAAAAGATGACATGGGTAATGGGGTCTGTTGTGTTGTGTACCCCCTGCTTTTTATGTTAACACACACAAAAAAGGCAAATTATATTAAACGAGCGATTTCCTTTTTTATTTTTAAAGATTGGTGGCTTCCATTTTATGGCTTCATTAGTTCATAATAATTAGTTCATTTGCCATGTGTATTCACTCTAACTTGGATGTTGCTCTTTTAATTTAATCAATTTCTTTCATTGTTAGCATAATTTTATATTGCAGTCATCTCAGAAACAATGTATGTGTAACAACTGTAATTAGTGCAGATTGGATCAACATTACAGTAAGTTCAAATCAGTTTTTGAGATTTTTACAAAATAGAATAATTACTCAAATTAATATTTTAGATTTTTAAAATTAGACAATTTTAGTTTCTAAAATTTTAAAACACACAAAACAATCCCAAGTATATATCTTTGTTAGACAAAACAACTTTTTCTCTAATTTGCCCCGTTAGTCGCTAAATTAAAGTTGAATTTGACATATCAACCCCTAAAATAAGTTAAATAATGTCATTTTATGCAGACGTCAGTATTCAATCTTAGTAACTAACGAACTAAATTGGAGAAGGACTACTATTTTGTTTTATGAAAAGAATTGTTGAGAATTATTTTTTGTATTTTAAAATTTGAGAGACTAAAATATTTTATTTTAAAATTTTATAGACTAATTTAGGTAATGTACTTAGAGTTTGTAGGAAGTAATAATAATCTAGTCTAGTGTTATGTATGCATGATCCAAGTATAAAAATAAAGTTGCATTGAGACATTCTTACAAACGAAGTGATACTAAGTTTTATTTAATCCTCCATTATATATTAACATAAATCAAATTGAGGCCAACTGTTATAACTTATAATAAAGCATTTGCTTTTTAGTTTTTAAATGGTTATTATTAGCCAAGGAAGTAAAGGTGCAAGAACAAAAGCTTTTGCTTTTTATCACTAGGACCAGCAAGAAGAAAGAGATACGACCTAAGAAAGAGTTAATACAAGTCATTTTCTAATTATTATTGGTCTCCTTCAACTATATTTTTTCTTCGAACTTGTGTGGCTAATATAGCAAGTAGTTTAATTTGGCAAAGCAAGAATCAGATAGAGAGCATGTCTCGGAAGCTAGGATGCTGGTATTCCTAAATTGTTGTCGTACATGGTAAGTAGCAAGTTGCAAGAACCGAATCGATTATTGAATTGATAGAATGATTAATTTAATAATTTAAAGATTTGATCAAAATTAAATTAAGATTGAAACAATTTACTTACATATATAATAAAATAATTTAAAATTTAATATTAAATTATTTAAAATATAATTTTTTTAAAAAAAATTTGGTATTTTTCATTATAAACCAAGTGAATTTTAACAGGTTTAACGTTTAATTGCTGGTTTGACCGAATTTTCGCTATGAGATTTTTTACTAAAATCGAACTAAATTGAGGATCAGTTCTCGATTTTTCTGGTCAAATCAGAACCTTTAGCTTAGATCATTTAGAATTTTTCACTTAGAAAAATTATCATCTACATAATTTAAGAAAGTGCATCATAGGATAAAAATTTAGTATTTTTTAAAATTAAAATAAAATTATATCTACAAATTCTTTTACCATCTATTGGAGTATACTACTTGGTTATAATACTTGTATAATACAAGATTGGTTCTTATATTTAGAATAGGTATATAACAACAGTATTGTACTTGTAACAAACACTTCTTTTAGCTAATTCATTAATTCAGATATTTTCTCTCTCTCTCTTGTTTCTTTCTCTTTCTTTTTCTTTGGTTTTCATCCTCTTCTTCAAGAAGGTTTTCCTTCTTGTTCATCCGTCTACACAACATATCCTCCATTTTACATTCTTGTAGCTTCCTCAACATGGTATCAAGAGCTTGATTCTTCGATCCATCATGGCGCTACTCGTTACTACACAGAGCAATCTCAAAAATGGCCTCGTCCCACTCACCGACAAACTCGACGAGAACAACTTCAGCACCTGGCAGAAGAGTGTGCTACTCACAATTCGCACCCTTAAACTTCAGGATCATCTTTCATATAACAAAGCCCCAGCTCAATTTGAAGAAATTCTGGAATCTAAAGCCAAATCTGACGCAGCTTCAAAATCTGGTGTTGCCGGCGAAGAAACTCCGAAGAAAACTCCGGCGGCAGGGAAGAAGGTTCTGCGAGAATCAAAGGCATTTGCTGACTGGACATAAAACGATATTGCCCTCATGACGTGGTTGGACGCGTCAATGACCCTTTCTTACAAGAACAGAGTCGTTCACTGCACCTCCTTCGCTCAAGCCTAGGACACTATTCAACAGATCTTCATTGCTTCCTCCAACACACGAATCCAAAGCATCAAAATGCAGCTTCGTGTGACTAAGAAGACTGGTACGGTTAGTGAATATTTGCAGTCAATTCGAAATCTTGTTGATTCGTTACATTCTTTGGGTCATACCTTCACTGATACGGATCACATACAAGCGATTATCAATGGGTTGCTTGATGAGTATGACGGATATGTTACCTCCGTCCTATCTAGACTCACAACCTTCACCATGCACGAAGCTGAGAGTTTCTTGATTGAGTTTGAAAATCGCATCAACAAGAAGACTCAGAATATAGCTGCAGCTCACCTCACTCATTCAAATTCTGGTTCATCACAACAATTTGGAAGGGGAATAGGAGGCAGAAACAACCGTGGAGGTGGATCCTTTCGAGGAAGGGGTGGACGCAATCAGGAAAATCGTCCTCAGTGCCAATTGTGTGGAAAATCAGGACACACTGTTCACACTTGCTATCATCGCTATGACCCACAACACCAGGCACCACCGCAATCCACAGCATCAATTCCTTACTCTACAACACTACCTCCGCCACCATCATCATCCTTTCACCAACCCAAGACCTACTTCACTACTGGTTCAACTCCATCAGAGGCATCTTGGCTAGCAGATTCTAGTGCCTCTCACCACGTCATTGCTGAACAATCCAACCTCCTACAACATTCAGATCCGAATCAGGGGCCAGAACAGCTCTTTGTCGGTAATGGCAAGGGAGTATCGATTCTTGGCTCTAGGTCTTCTTTACTTGTTGATAAAACTAGAAATGTTTCTTTTAATCTTTCAAATCTTTTACATGTTCCAACAATTTCACAGAATTTATTGAGTGTCTCAAGATTTACTTCTGATAATTCAGTGTTTTTAGAATTTTGGCCTAATTTCTGTCTTGTGCGTGATCAGGCTACCAAGGAGGTGTTAATCAAGGGCAGAACTAAAGGAGGGCTCTACTACTTCGACAATTTGTTGGTTCCTAAGCCCACTGCCTCAACACATAGCTCAGTATCATCTTCTTACTCTTCCTCTAATAATATGTGTTCTAATACTGTAGCTTCTGATAGCAACAATAGGAATTGTACATCTCAGTTAGCTTTGAACAATTTCATTAATAAAGAGGATTTTCTTTCTGATAAGTCTTTCTCTAATAATAGCATTGCCTCTGATTCTGTGTCTTGTTTAAAAGATGATTTGAATACTGAAATGAGTCTATAGCCCTGTTGTGAGGCCAACCACGATAAGAATCATACTAACTATTGCTGTGTCATATGGCTGGTCTCTAAGACAACTAGACTTTGACAATGCCTTCCTCAATGGAAGGCTAACAGATACTGTTTACATGGTTCAGCCACCAAGCTATGAAACCATTGATAAGAAGAAAGTTTGTAAGCTAAGCAAGGCCATCTACGGCCTCAAACAAGCTCCCCATGCGTGGTACAACACTCTTGCACAAACTTTAAAGAATTTTGGTTTCAAAACTACTATACATGATGTAGCTTTATTCATTAGACATACTGCTGCTAATGTTACTTACTTACTAGTGTATGTGGATGACATTATAGTAACTGGTTCGGATAATACTGTGGTACAAAAATTGATTGATGATTTGAACTCTGTTTTTCCTCTAAAGGATTTAGGCAAGCTGAATTATTTCTTAGGCATAGAAGTTGATTATTGCAATTCAAATAAACTGATTTTGAAACAGGAGAAGTATGCACATAATTTGTTGCAAAAGGTAGGCATGGTTGATGGTTGATTCTAAACCAATGCCAACCCCTATGATAGCCAACTTAAAGTTACACTCTTCTGACTCTGACTATTTTGATAATCCAAGGAAATATAGAAGTGTCATAGGTGCACTTCAATATCTGTGTATCACTTGTCCAGATTTGTCCTTTGCAGTGAATAAATGTTCCCAATTCATGCAAAAACCAACAACAGAACATTGGAAGGCAGTCAAACGCATATTAAGATATCTACAAGGTATAGTGAATCATGGAATTTGTTTTACTAAGTGTTCTGATTTTAGACTTCTTGCATTTGCAGATGCTGATTGGGCTTCGGATTTGGACGACTGAAGAAGCACATCTGGATACTGTACGGTGTTTTCATGGGCAGCAACCTCATTTCTTGGAAGTGTTCGAAACAAACAAAAGTGAGCAGAAGCAGCACAGAGGCTGAGTATCGATTCATTGCAACAGCACAGACCGAAATCATGGCAATACAACTGCTGCTCCAAGAGCTGAAAATCTCTCAACCTATCACTCCAAGAATATACTGTGACAACCTTAGCAGTTGCCACTTATCTGCCAATCCCATCATGCATGGAAGATGTAAGCATTTAGAGACTGACTTGCACTTCATAAGAGACATGGTTAATCAAAAGTAACTCTTTGTGGTCCATATTAGTGCTGAAGATCAATTGGCTGATATTATGACTAAACCTCTTTCAAACAAGCTCTTTGAGAGGTTCAAAAGCAAGCTTAGGCTGTGTTTACCCCCTGCCTAACCTTGAGGGGGAGTATTGGAGTATACTACTCGGTTATAATACTTGTATAATACAAGATTGGTTCTTGTATTTAGAATAGGTATATAACAATAGTATTGGGTGAAGATTAGGGAAATTAACGAGGATGCTCACACTTATCTCTCCAGATTCGACCCAAGGGTATGGGTGAAGGCCTATTTTAGCCACGGCCCAAAGGTTGATGGTCTCACGAACAATATGTGCGAATCTTTCAATGCCATCATTGAGCCAGCAAGAAACAAGCATATACTCACCATGTTAGAGGAAGTTAGATGTTACGTGATGAGAAGAATAACGAAACACATCACTTTACTTGGAAACCACACTGGAAAGCTTGCCCCAGTTCAACAGAAAAGGTTGGCAAGGTTGATTAGGCCAAGTAACAAGTGGCTTGCAGAGTGGAGTGGAGACCGTAACAGAATGAAGTTTCAAGTTGGAAGAAAGGATGAGGAATCTGTGTCTGTTGATTTGGTGAAACACACATGCTCATGCAACGTTTGGCAGCTCACAGGTAATCTATGCTCACCTATATTTACTTATTATTTTCCTATCATGCTAAAACTGAACCCATGTTATTGAATTGCTGCTGCCTGATTGATTTCCAGGAATGCCTTGCATCCATGGCATAGCAGCCATACGTAAAAAAGGAGAAAATCCTGAGGACTTTGTTCACCCATGGCTTTGCATGGAATCAATTCATGCCACCTTCAAACATAGCATCAACCCTGTGCCAAGTGAGAAATATTGGAGCAACGGAGACTACTTGAGGACTGAGGCCCCAGTGATAAAGAGACCGATTGGACGCCCCAAGGTGCATAACAGAAGGAGGGATCCTGTGGAGAACCTAATGGAAGATCACAAGTTGAAAAGAACTTTTAGGGTGACATGTGCAAAGTGTGGTGAACAAGGACACAATTACAAGACTTGTAAGGGGGCGCCAGCTAAACCAGATTGGAAGCCTAGGACTAGCAGGACTAGAAAGGGTCATGGAGCAAGCACTAGCAATGCAAACCAGGCTGAGGTTCCTCTTTCACAGTCTGCACCAGCAGTAGAGGTGAGATGCTATCATTTAAGGGTTTTTTAGTAACCCGATACAAACTTTAGGGTTTTATTTGTCATTTTTTAAATTAATTAGGGTCTAATATGTCCAATTAAAACCAATCACCATTTTAGAACATATGCTTTTTCTGGTTTGATAATCTTAATCATTGGCTTTTTCATTCACTTTTGCATTCAGGGCCAACAAGGACAATCACAGGAATTAACAACACTTGTGATAACTGCTACTGTGCCACACCCTCCTCCCCCATCCAAGAGGACGTTCAGGCCAAAACAACCAGTTAGGAAGCAGTCAGCAAGATCAAGCCCTCCTCCATCTGAGCCACCAACAGCATCTCATGCAAGCACAAATCCAAACATGGCAGGTCCTTCAGCTGAGACAATGGCTGCAGCAAGTGCTAGTGCTCAAAGAATCTTCAGGTTCATGGAAACTCCAAGATTCCAAAAGAAGAAGTAGTTACTGGTTTATCATCTTTAGTGCTTAGGATTATCTATATTGACAACTGTGTAATTTTGGCAAACATTGAAGCCTCTTTTGTTGGATGAATTGTCTTTTGCTGATTTTTTTGGATAACAGTTGTGGTTTTATTGGGGTTTGTTTTGGTCATCAGAAAGTTTGTTATTAGACAATGTCTATGTTAGGTGATTAATGGCTAATTAGGCCATGTACATGTTTTGTGTTGTTCACTGTCTCTACACAAAAAACAATGGCAGTTTGCTTACTAAGTTAAATGCAACTATGTTAGTATTCTACAAATGTCATTGAAATAGGTCATCTTACATTCATTGAAAATGTCACCTTACCTCATTACATTCATACTCCTGTTTCATATCATATCTTGACACTAAGCAAAATGCAATTGACCAAAACCTAAACTTTAAACTACTTTAATAGCATCTTAACAACCACATTCATCTTGTATACATACAAGCTGCTATAATGACCACAGAAAACCCCACAACATAGCACAGGTACAATATCTTCTTCCTTTGTTCCATTGCTCCAACCCTTTTCTCCAACTCAAAAAATCTCCTTTCATACTCCATTCTACAAAAATGCTCAGCAACATCTTCAACCTCTTCCCCTCTTTTCCCAGCCCCACCAACACCCAATTTTGTAGTGTGCTCATCCAGCCACAAGAAGGATTTGCAATGAGGCATTCTCCCCTGTTTCAAGTATGACATTTAGATTCATTAAACATTGTATCCATTCATACGTAAAATCTCCTGTAAAATCAACTCACGTTGAATAAAGGGCACCCAAAGAAAAGGCGATTAGGGTTGCTCGCAGTCTTCGAAAGGTAAAGTATCGCATATACCCCACATCTGCACTTTGGAGCCACACCATCCATGTCCTCTCCTACTGTCGGTACGTACACGCCTTGGGTGGAGGAGGACCTCTCACTACGTCTCGAACTTGTTGCTGCGCCTTCGTTCTCCATGGTTTTTGCAACTTCACCTCACTTCAAACAATTAGAAGCCCCAAATCTCATCAATTAGGGATTTAACCCACAAATTGGGGTTTTTAGGTTTGAGAGAACACACACCAAACGGCGTCGTTTTGAGTGGGAAGTGGTAAGCCTTCCACGCTGGACTCCGTCATAGGTCTGGGCCCCGTTTCTTGCCATGTGTGCTAAATCCGTTGCCACTTAGAGGCCAAGACAAACGGAGGGTCAGCGACGTCCCGTTTCTTTGAAGGTGGAGGACACAATGGTATTTGTCAATGGTGAGGGGCTCATAAGTACGATTTTTCAAAAGTGGGGGGCACAAATGTCTTTTACCCTAAAATTTTTCCATTCAATAACTACAAATTAAAATTCCAAAAGACAATGTAAAAAAAAAAACCACTTTAATTTAATTTCCACGCACATTAACCACATACTATATATACATTGAGCTCTTATCCTCTATAATTTATATATTTTAATGTTTATTTAATGATTTAATTTTATTAGTATTAATCTTTATCTCACATTTTATATATTATTTTGTCATCCCTTATTCCACTTTCCAAGTTTTCTAAATCCTTTGGCTTTTTGCATCTTTGATATTGGGTTGTTAATGTGGAGCCATAATGAGATGATAATTAAGATAAGGTACTCTTACTAATGCTTACCTATTTATTTCAACTTACATCTATTGAGGATTAACTAGATATTAAGTTAGTTACTTGATAGTTAAGGTTGCCATAGTTAGTTAGGTTGTTATAGTTAGTTGAGTTAGCTCTTTATCTCTTGTTTTTGATCTTCTTAAGTTAACACACTATCTAATGTAATCTATAAATAGTTCCACTGTGTAAAACTGTTAGAATCAATCAATGATGAATATTCAGTTCTATCTAGCATATCAATATGGTATCTAGAGCTGGTTGATTTTTTTTCCTCTCCTAATATTTTTCTCTTTCTTGCTAAAGAATGAGATTCTTTCTAACCGATCCAAACAGAACCTTTCGTCATTCTCTTCTCTTTCATACTTTACCAAAATAAATCCCAATTCATCTTCTTCAAGAACCCTAATTTTTTCTTCAAATCACAGAATCATGGCTTTCCTTCTTACTGATTCGACAAGTACCTTCAAATCGGGGCTTGTACCTCTGGCTGATAAACTAGATGATAAAAATTTCAGTACTTGGAAGCATCAGGCATGGCTCACCATTCAGACACTGGAATTGGAGAATCATCTGGATTCGACGAATACCCCAACGCCGACAACAGCTGCATCTGGAGGAGACTATGCTTCATCAGATGCGTCTTCTGGTACAGGAGGTATTGTTACTCCGCCAGGAGCTGCAGCAAAATCGGCTGACGGCACCGCCTACAAGACTTGGAGACAACGAGATCTGGCGCTGCAAACGTGGCTTTCTGCTTCAATGACAAAGGCATATCAGAATAAAATCCTTCAATGTAAGACATTCTTTGAGGCTTGGACCACCATTAATTCGATTTTCTCTGCCACTTCCAAGACTCGTGTGCAGAGTCTGAAATCGCAATTGCGAGGAGTAAAGAAAACGAGAACAGTGGATGAATACTTGAAGAAATTGCAAGAAATCTCTGAATCATTGGCTGCCTTGGATTACCAGCTGAGTGATGATGACCACATTCAAGCAATGATTAATGGGTTGAACGAAGAATACCACGGTTTCACTGCATCTGTGATATCTCGATTTGGAAGCATCACCGTTCCAGAGGCAGAATCCTTCCTTCGGGCATATGATGATATGCTTGCAAGAAGCAAGAATCTGGGATCATCTATCTCTGTTGCTAACCTTACACAGACTGAAGGTTACAATCTTTCTTCATTCAGAGGAGGTGGCAGACGTGGAAGAGCTCTAGGGAGATTTCAAAGAGGTGGACGGAACTCTTGGCAAACCACACGGACCTATTGCCAAATTTGTGGCCGGGAAGGACATGCGGCATACAACTGTTACTATCGTTATGATCAACAACCTCCACCAACATACAATGCTCCAAATTCAACAGGCCAAATTCCATATGCAAATTCAACACCTCCTCTACCTCCCTCAAGCTTTCATCAGCCCAAAGCTTATGTGACCAGTCCACCACTACAGAGTGATTCTTCTTGGTATCTGAACAGTGGAGCAAGCCACCACGTCATAGCAAATCTTTCAAACTTCATTACTACCCAAGCGCCAACACAGTCCACAGATCAGCTTCTTGTAGGTAATGAAGCAGGTATCTCTATTCTTAAGACTGGTTATACACAATTGATTGATAAAGAACACCATATTAAATATAAACTGAAAAATCTTTTGTATGCACCTCAAATAACACAAAATTTGCTAAGTGTTTCCAAATTTGCTGCTGAAAATCATGTCTATTTCGAATTTTGGCTCATCATTGCATTATTTGTGATCAGGTTACACGAGACCTCCTTCTCCAGGGTACAACTAGAGGGGGAATTTATGTGTTTGATAATCTGAGTATTGTAAAATCTGATTTTGATAGGAAGAATGCACATAGTTCTTTAGCATGTAGATTAGCTACTGATCTGAATACATGTAATCTTGCTTGCATCACTAGCAAAGAACTAGACTCAAGTAGAACAAGTGATCCTTGTAACTCTGATTGTGATATAAATAAAAATGCATCTTTCCTAGCTGATTCTGTTTGCAATGACTCTTCCTTGCAATTTGTGAATGATGGTATGAATGCTATATCTGATTCTAATTCAAATGCTGAAAAACCACATGCTTATCAGACCATAAAAACTGAGAATACACTTGATCTATGGCATAAAAGATTAGGGCATACTAGTAAGCAAAATGTTATTCGTGTTGTTAAAACTTGTGGTGTTCAAATTCAGAATCAAAAAGATCCTGCTCATATTTGTGAATTTTGTTCTATTAGTAAGATTCATGCTTTACCTTTCCATGACTAAAGTACAATCTATGAAAAGCCTTCGGATCTTGTGTTTGTTGACATTTGGGGCCCTGCCCCAGTTACTTCTCGATATGCATATATGTATTACATAGTGTTTGTTGATGCATATAGTAGGTATTCATGTTTATATCTGCTTGAAAATAAGTCACAATCATTTGAAGCATTTAAAAACTACAAGGTTTTTATGGAGAAACAAACGGGTCAGCAACTAAAAGCCCTACAAACGGATCATGGATTGGAATTTTTATCTCATGCATTCAATGATTTCCTTACATCTCATGGCATTAAACATAAATTATCCTACCCATATACACATCAACAACAGGGTATGGTTGAAAGGAGACATAGAAGTATCATAGAAACTGCTCTCTCCATGTTAGCCACATCCAAACTACCAATGCAATTTTGGGAGGATGCTGTTATTTCTGCCACGTACATTTTAAATAGATTACCTACTATAGCTTTAGATTATATTTCACCTTTTGAGAAACTGTTCAAGAAAAGACCTGATTACACTACTTTAAAGGTTTTTGGCTGTCTTTGTTTTCCTTAATTGAGACCATATAACAAACATAAACTTGATTATAGATCTCAAAAGTGTTTGTTTCTCGGCTATGACAGTAATCACCAAGGTTATAAATGCATGAATAGAGATGGAAAGATCTACTTATCTAGGAGTGTGATTTTTGATGAACTTGTTTATCCTTATAATGATTTATTTCCTGCATCTAGTTCTGCTGCATCCATTGATAATATTCATTCTATATCTTATGATAATAATTTTATTCCTTTACTTGCATCATCACATGCATCTCCTGACATAAATTCATCATCTGCATCTTCATCATCTAATATTGAGCATTCTTCTAAGGCTAATATGAGCTCATCACATGAGCATGCTGCTACACCCTTAACAGGTAATGTTGGGCAGACTGTCCCCATAAGTGGGATAGAAATCTGCCTGCCTGCCCCAACAAACATAGCACCTACTTCAAATACACATCATATGATAACTAGAGCAAAGTGTAGAATCCCAAAACCAAGAGTTCTAACCACAACATCTACTGACCTCACCCAATCCCTACCCAAAAATGTACAGCAAGCTCTTAGCTGCCCTCACTGGAAGGCAGCAATGGATGCTGAGTACAATGCTTTGCAACAATGCAAAACATGGGATCTTGTCCCAAAACCATCAGCTGCAACTATCATTAGTAATAAGTGGGTATTTGCCATCAAACGTAATAGTAAAGCAGACATTCTTAGGTATAAGGCTAGGTTAGTTGGAAAGGGATTTCAACAAACTGAAGGAGTAGATTATGAAAAGATCTATAGCCCTGTTATTAGACCTTCCACAGTTCGTATAGTCATCACCATTGCCTTAACTCAAGGCTGGGTGCTTAGACAATTGGACTTTAACAATGCATTTCTAAATGGTAAGCTAAAGGAACAAGTCCTTATGTATCAACCTGAGGGATATACCACTAACAATCCTAATTTGGTTTGCAAACTCAATAAAGACCTATACAGCTTAAAACAAGCTCCTAAAGCTTGGTTTCTTACATTACAAGAGACTTTAGTAAAGCTAGGCTTTCATAACCTACAAACTGATATATCTCTCTTTATAAGACACACTACTAATTCTGTAATATACTTGCTTTGTTATGTGGATGATATTGTTATCACAGGGAGTAATACTAAAGAAATTGATGATCTTATTGCTCACCTAAATTATGTTTTTCCTCTTAAAGATCTAGGACAACTTAATTACTTTCTTGGTCTAGAAATAAAGCATTTGCAGGGTGACAAGATCCATCTCTCTCAGCAGAAATATGCCAAAGAAATCTTTGAGAGAGCTTGGATGCAACAAGCAAATTCAATGCCAACACCAATGATAACCTCTCTCAAGCTCTCCCAACATGATTCTGAACCTTGTAAAGATCCAAAGCTGTATAGGTCAATTGTAGGAGCCCTACAATACTTGACAAATACTCGGCCAGATTTGGCATACTCAGTAAATAAAGTATCCCAATTTATGCATAACCCTACCATAAACCATTGGAAGGCAGTCAAGAGGATACTTAGATATGTGGCAGGTACAGTTGATGAGGGTTTATTATTAACCAAAAATACTGATTATCGAATTATCTGTTTTGCAGATTCAGATTGGGGTGCTGATGAAGATGATTGAAAGTCAATTCTGGTTATTGCATCTATCTAGGGAACAATCTAATTGCATGGAAGTATCAAAAGCAAACCAAGTTAAGTTGAAGCACAACTGAGGCAGAATACAGGGCAGTGGCCTTTGCACAAACTGAGATCATGGTTGTTCAAAAGCTCCTGACCGAGTTGCAAGTGGAACAGAAAACACCACCTGTCATATACTGCGACAACCAATCAACCTGCCAGTTAGCTCTCAATCCTGTACACCACACTAGATGCAAACATATGGAAATGGACATCCACTTCATTAGAGATTTGGTAAACCAAAAGCTGTTGTATGTCCTTCACATCCCATCTCAGGACCAAGTTGCAGATGTGTTCACAAAGGCAGTTTCACATAATCTGTTTCATAAATTCCATGGCAAACTTAGGCTCTGTCCAGCTCCCACCTAAGTTTGAGGGGGAATATTGAGGGTTAACTAGATATTAAGTTAGTTACTTGATAGTTTAGGTTGCTATAGTTAGTTAGGTTGTTATAGTTAGTTGAGTTAGCTCTTTATCTCTTGTTCTTGATCTTCTTGAGCTAACACACAATCTCATGTAATCTATAAATAGTTCCACTTTGTAAAACTGTTAATAGAATCAATCAACGATGAACATTCAGTTCTATCTAGCATATCAATAACATCATTATTAATCACTCATTACTTTATTCATTATTTTGTTTTACATTTAATTAAAACTTCGTCAATTTTCTTTATATATACACACACTAAACTGACTAAAGTATTGGTCCTTAGAATTATTATCATATATATTTGTATATCCATTTTTCACTATTTTGTAATATTTGAGTTTACATTTATATTGTACAAATATGGTAGCTTTAAAAAAAATTCGAAGAAACCTTTTTTAAAAAAAAGATGATAATTATGTAGAAAAAAATATGAATAAGGGTTATAAAGCCATATCTAAATTAAAGAGGAGAAAGATATGTTGTAATGGGGAAAAAAATAAAGCGGCAAGCAAAAAAGTATAAAAACTAAAATCTATATCTAAATTAGTAAATTACACAAATAAACTACTCTATCTTATAGATATAGTTTATGAACTTATATAATCATCGATGATTATTATAAAACTAAAGAACTTAACACATACATATATTGATGACTAATCTCCCATAACTATATAATTATGCATACACTAACCAATTCTAGTTCACATGTGTTTCATATGGACAAGTATGTATTATATATATCCCAAAATACATTTTGGTGGAAATTATGATCCAAGAAGTCGAATGCATTGGATTCCTTAAGGTTATAAAGAGATTAATGATGAGCTTTAATTTATATAGTTAATTTATTATTATTATTATTAATTTATCTTACTGTAGTCTTGTCTACTTTAAATTTGATAAATTGATAGACACCAAAAAGTTATTTGATAAATAGATATTTTCCCATATATAAATTCTAATTATCCAGCAACGTCACTGATTTATGCCACGTTTTTCTTATTTTGGATCATCACTAATCACTAATTATAATATCATATATCATATAAAAAATATATATAAGCCACGTCTTGCACAATCTCATATTTTTATTCTTTCTTTGGATCGCACTAGTTAATATCCTCGAACTTTCTAATTTCTGGACTTTACTTATTAATTAACTACAAATTATTTCCAAATGAAGAAACTTTGATATTTTTTTTATTTTATGATGAAAATGAAAGAATATATAAAGAGAAATACTAGTAATCAGTATTTTTTTTAACAATATTAACTAATAGTCCAATATTTTATGTCAACACTTTATTTTTTTATACTATTAGAATTTAAAAATTTAATTTGTTAATTACGTGTTAGTACAAAATAATAAATTTTATTGATCATTTAACTATGCTGGAGTATAAATTAAGGTACTAAATAATTAATTTGAGTTTATCGAATAATTAGTAATTCATGTTTCCACTTAAATAAAACATTATATTTGCCTTGTATATATTTATTAATTGATGAGTAATGCTACGAAATTAACATTAGAGAACCAATAGGGAGTCAATGAGTATAATTAAAAAAAAGTGAGTGGTAAGAAGAAAAAAAAAATAATATTAGCTTCTTATTGTTTCCCTAATATTGACCACCAAAACTTTCTCTTATCAATTTATTATCCCAAAATAAACCCTTAAACGGAACCAAATATTAAAGAGATTCGGCCTGTTGGACTAAGTACAAATAAGCTAACTATAAGTTGACAATTGATGCTGTAATAAACACTAATTAAAAAACCACCAAGATGTCCATGGTTTGGCTGATAATTAAGTATAAAAATACAAATACAAAATAAGCAATTAACCAGCTGTTTATATATATTCAACTAACAAAAAAATGTTTTCAACATAATAAAATATCATTTTTTGGCTGCCAATCATGTATATATTGAAGTTTGTGTATTCATTTAAAGTCATGTTATTAGGTGTTAGACTTGTTTTTTAATTAAGCTTTATGAAACACTTTAGTTTATACGAACAGGTAAATTTTAAACACTATTTTGCTTACATTTATTTAATATATTTTAACAAACATATTTTTTGTGGTTTTAGAATTTTATAAAATTCCAGTATTCAATAAAAAAAAATATCTTTTTTTGTTGAATTTTTTAAGAAATTGTAAAGAAGTTTAAAAAATTACTTTCAAACAAATCATACTTAGAAGAATAATTTATCAACGTGTGTAAATATATAATATAAAAATAGAAAATAGATACGTATTAATCTATTTTTCACATTAAGGTATAAAAAAATTTTAAACTCATTTTGCGGCGATTTGACAAGAATATGTCACTAAACACCTTCTTTTCCAAAAAAAACAGCTGAGAAATTGATTTATTTAACCGCGGTACCCTAAATCTAGCAACTTAACAGTCCAATAAACAAACGGCCACACAAATGACTACTAAATAACCGCTAATATCTATTGGAATTCTTGTAGTGAATTTCCACCGCTGACTCCTGGTAATTAACGGATCCCTATTATAACTCCATCATGAATGATATTCATATGAGAAATGCTACGAAATTAACGTTAGAGGATCAATAGGGAACTAATGAGTGTAATTAGAAAAATAGTGGGTGGTAAAAGTGGAAAAAGAAAAGGAAAAAAAATGATATTGACTTTCTATTATCTCTCTAATATTGACTATCGAAACTTTCTCTATCGTAAAATATATAACTATTCATTATTTTTTATCTATTAGTTTAAACTTTTGGAATAAATAATTTCATAATATGATATCAATATTAACTTATGTTATTCCAAAAAAATAAATTCAACATAAATAAAAAGAGAAAAAAAGTCTATATGAAACTTCTCGTAACTATTAAAATGAGAAATAAGAGAGACTCTTGTATTAAAAAAATTGTCCGAAATATATAGCTTTTGAAAGAAACTGATTTATTATTCATGATAAAAATAACTACTTAATAAAAAAATTAAAAACAAAAAAACTAATTAAGGACACTTGTCCCATACTACCCTAGCATATAACTCATGATTAGTGACTCGAAATTATTGTTGGCAAATTTAATTGCATTTCATAGAACCGATGAACATGAATTTACACACGAGTTTGCAAACCTTAAACAACATTAGGAGATTGATACTTGAATCAAGAAAGGCGAGACCAGCGATGGTTTTTTTTTTGTTTCACGTTGGTTTTTGACCGTCATAAAACAGTTTTGTCAACCGCCGCCACTTATAATGACGTTGCTAAACGATTTTGAGTCGATTTTTCATAACTGCCGGAATAATGGTCGCAAAACAAAAAATACGATGAGTGTATTTTGCGGCAGTTTAAGAACGGTTGCATTTAAATTATCTGGAACATTGTAATATTTCTGAAAAAGCAACCGCGAGATAATTTTTAAATATGTTTCTGTGTAAATGCATGTATTGTCTATAACTATTAATTTTATATTTTTTTAGTACGTACGGCTTTATTTATAATGAATTAGTTATAGGTATTCGTAATTATTTGTGAACCTTTTTTTAATTATTTACCATTAATATTTAATATTTGTGAACATTTTCAATTATTTTTAAATATTTGTTATGTATTATTTATATTTATATTTGTAATGTTTCATGTTTCCTTTTAATAAAAGTTAATTTTTTTTCGTTTTTTTGACCCTAACACGGGTCTGGCCAGCCCATGTTACATAACTTGGGCCACACTAGCCCGTGTTACACAACTTGGACCTTCCTAGCTCATGTTACGTAACTTGGGGCTTCGTAGCCCGTGTTAGTGTCAATGGCTTTGGATTGTAGCATAACATGGGTTAGGTACCACCATGTTATTAATAAAGCTCAACTCGCTGCTGTCAAGTCCGTGTTGTGTAACAACAACCTAAATATATAATTACCTGTGTCCGTGTGTATTTTGGTAAAAATAATATTTAAATTATTTAAATAAAAAAAAATCCAAAATATTTATGTTATCCTCCTAGCTAAGTCCTAACACTAAATATACTGTGTGTCCATATGTATTGGCTCTCTAAATATTTCGAAATAGAAAATAAAATATCTTGTAAAAGTGGTGAATTAAGTAATCATGAGGATATGGTAATATGGTATCGGCGTACTATTTTTTATTAAAAAAAATTGGTCCTAAAAAATTAAAATTTTCAAGAGTTACAGACAAAAACTCAAAGAATGGTGGGAGAGCATACATCTGATCAAATCCCACTTATTACGAGTTATTCTTTAATTTATGATATTCTTAATTTTTCTCTTAGATAAATTAGATGATCCAGAATGGTTTTTCTTGAGTATACAAGCTCAAATTTCAAAATGTAATAAGGGCTATGATGAAAGACAAAAAACTGAAAACAATCACTTGAATTAAAGTATTATAAAATTAACTCCTCTCAAAATCATTTCATCAAACCAATGAAAAACTTTAAGATCGTTTAATATATTTGACTAAATTATTTTTTAATGATGATGATTAATTTTATATAAACTTAACTACATCTAACACGTGCACATGTTTTTGCACATATTTTGCACTAATTTTATATTTAACAGTAAAATTTCAATAATGAGTACAAGTGTGATTCTTCATTAAGTATAGCATTGCAACTTGTCAAGATAACACTACTATAATTGAAATATATAAAATATTGTATTTCTTTCTAATAACGTTTGTAGTATAGGAAAAGTTATTATTATTCTTCTTCTTTAATTTATGATATTATTGATTTTTCATGTATTAAATTGGATAATTCAGACTGGTTTTTCTTTTGATTTTCAAGGCTTAGAAGTATACAAACTCAAAATTTAAAATGTAACAATAGCCTTAACAAAAATGTAACAATCACTCTAATAGAAAACCAAACAAGCTTACATACAATAACTTGAATTCAAGTATTACAAAATTAACTCATTTTAAAACACATTTCAGATCAATGAATTTTAGTAATATTATATATCATTTTAGTTCTGTTTCTTTTTATATAGTTTTAAACACTCAAACAAATCCTGCCATGGGAGTGTGAGAGATCAGAACAAGGATTACATGAACATCATTTTAATTAGTAGTTTGTTACTTGAGTTGAAAGCAATAAGTATCGTAGTTAGACAATTAGAATATTTATCAGGTAGTTATAGCTAGGATTTTTTATTTTGATAATTTAGTTATAGCTAGGTTATTAGTTAGTTATATGTAGCTTAACTAATTTATAATATATGATATTGATTTTCTCTTAGACATATAAATTGGATGATCCAGAATGGTTTTTCTTTATTTTTCAAGGTTTAAAAGTATGCAAACTCAAAATTCAAAATCTAAATAAGGGCCATAACAAAAGACCAAAAAGTTAACAACAATACCTTGAATTCAAGTATTACAAAACTAAATCATCTTGAAACGTTTATCATTTCATATAAATAAATATTTGAAATATTATTATATATCATCTAATTTTTACTTGAGTTGAAAGCAAGAAGTCTAATAGTTAGCCGATTAGAATCTTAGAAAGATAGGTTAGTTAGTTAGTTAGGTGTACAACTTTATGTTAGATTAGTTAGATATTTCGTGATATAAATAAGATAACAAACTGGTAATATAGATGATATATTAGATCGTTAGTTCATGGTAAACAAGGGATTCATCATTTTTCTTAAAGCAATGAAATGTTTTTATCATCCATTTTCTCTCAACTATAGTAATTTTACTCACAATTCTTATGAATCCCTTCATTGCTCTCTAACTATCATGTTCTCCATACTTGAACTCACTTCACAAAGCTTGTTGATAGCAACTTCACCTCTAACACACAATTTCCATAATAATTAATTAGAATGTCTGCACATGTTTCGCACGCATTTCGCCCTAATTTTGCATTTGACAATATAATTTCAATTATTAGTATAAATGTAGATTTTTGTTATAAAGTATTCTTGACTCCTGAGTAAATAATTAGCTTATTGATTAAGGAGTACACCACTGCAACTTATCAATATAGAGTTATGCTATGGTGCTTAGAGGCTTTTCTTTAAGTAAACTAGCACGAAACTCGTGCATATGCACGGGGAATGATCTCTTGTTCATCGCCTATGAAATCTCATGTAGTTTATTTAGAAAAATACAGAAAAAAAAATAGACTTGATACATTTTTATTTTTTTCACAATATCATAACCAAAATAAGTAAAAATAATATCAATAATACGATTTATAATGAAAAACAAGTCCAAAAATATATAATGAAGAATAAGATAGTTGCCATTATATATATATATATATATATATATATATTCTATTTGCTAAAAAATTTTAACGTTTGTCTAAATACTTATTAAGCACAACATTACTTTAGTATAAATAAATAACTATTTATTATCTTAAATAGACATAAATTTAAATTATCTACCTCATTATAACTCAATTTTTGAACTCATAACAAAAATATCAATACGGAACTCAGATACAATTCATAGAACAAATATGATCTTCCCCTATTTACAAACACTTCACCACAAGTCATTGTTGAAGGATGCAATCTTCCTTAAGTAAATAAGTTCATCATAGAAGACAGCCAATATACATTGGATCAAGACTATATTTCTTCCTTGAATCAAAATTTAAATACCATAGAAATTTAACACAATCATATTGTTACATTTGCAGCATACATACATTATTTCTTGTATATACTCAACAATCTCTGATTGGTGTAAAATTTTTCATCAACCACCTGTCATGCGAGATAAACATTTCACTTAAAAGCTTAATATACAAAAAGTGGTCAAATTTATGAGTATTGAAGATCTGAAAACATATCAACTAAAAAGAACAATGCAGGACAAATAATTGACCGATATAAAGTACAAAACAACTGAAGTGATTGTGTCTTCACTCTTTTCTCCATTAACAAAAATGTTTTAAGGGGAGCAGAGAAAGTAAAGTGGGGATCCTTAAATAAATCCAAAAATTAAATAAAAGAATAAATTAAAAGGGAAGAAGTGACATGAGAAATAAATTAATTAATCCTAAAAATGCAAAGTTATTGAATAAATTTTAAGAAATTGTGAATATGAGTACGCATGAATGTATTTAGCAACAATGAAATAAGAAAAACATCTCAATTCCAAATCTCTTATTTATCAGAACATGGTTCAAGAAATAAAGCAAAAATCATTTCAGGTGTAATGTATTTATTTGAGTCAAACTCCTAAGTAAAGAATTTGATGGGAAAGCTTAAGGAGAACACGCATTTAATTATAGGTGAGGATTGAAGGCTGAGTAGCTATTTTTCAACAAAACAAATGTAGACAACATTGATCAAAGAGGAAGAATAAAACTATGAGAAAAGAAAGGCCTAATGCATAAAAATTTTATTAGAAGACATTTCTGGAAATACTTTTACCATTTAAAGAAATATGTAACGACTGTTCATGATACTTTCACACACAAGGTGTGATATTTGCACATGATAATCCCGAAGAGGTGCTCATTTTTGTTGACTTTTAGAAAAAAAACACACTTCAGAACATGACTTACATATGAAATAAGAAATTCTCATGAAGAGACTATCCTTCTTTGCCTCTGGAAACCAAATATATGCCAAGTGAATGAGAAGTTCAAATGTGAAAAACATAATGAGTAATAAATATATTAGAATTCATAAATATAATTTGCTTTACTCTAACAAAACTGAAGGACTTATAGTGTAAATTTCTCTATGTCTTCAATACGAAATACTATATTTGATCATTGATAAATGAACCGGCCAAAGAACAAAAAGGAGAACAAACAATCAAGCAACACTAATAGTTTAAGGAGAATTCTATGATGAAGTGGTGTTTGCATACATAGTATGAAGAGTGTGAGTAGTTTTATTTTAAAATTTAACAAAAAATAAAATAGAATCTTTCACATAATGAGTCTCAACCACTCATCAAAGGAAATCTTCTTCTCTTCACCATTTTCCCTCTTCATCAAAGCATGCACCATAGTTTAAATGTACATTGTTGGAGGCAACAAAATCATGCTGCAAATTGTTGTCTAAAGTAAAAGCTGGAACTGAATTCATAAGAAAACCTTAGAGATTATTGTCATAACTAAATTCAAAAACCTTTTTATCAAACATCAATGAAACACAATGTAACATACCTCAAGAGTAAATTAGCATTTCAATTATATGTAAGAATCTAAAGTTACTAATGTCACTCCTACATGAAACCGATTCTATTTTATTCCTAATGACATTTGCAAAATGAAAGAGTATCAAATTGATTTGGATATATGATGTTAAAACTGGAGCTTGTTCCAAAGTGATAAAATTATAAATGAGTTAGTGTTCCTCTTCCATTATTCATAACTTGTTCTTTTGCTTCTGATTCCTCATTGGAAACCTCCCCAAAAAATGAGATACTATTTTCTTTAGAAAAATTAAACACCATTGATGCAGTATAAATAAAGGAACATGATTGACATATATAAATTAGCTACTGACAAACAATAAAACCATCAAAGCAAGTCAAGTAACTTCACATATATATTTAATATGGTATTGAACAATTAATAAATATTAACAAACTAAATGTCAGGGTTTTCATCTTGTGGACACAAGCTTCAGTGCATTTATGATAGAGATTAGAGTTCACATATTATTTTCAGGGAGCTATAATTAGAATTCAGAACAATCAATAAAATATAAGAGTATGGGTATCACAAAATTATACCCAAAAAAATGTCAGCATTGGAATATCATTTCAACCAATACAACAGCAAAATTAGTCATCCAAAAGAATTAATTGATCAATAGAAGGATGCAATCAGACGTTAAAAAAAGGGAATAGCAGATGTTATAGATAAACAATGAAATAGGGAATGAAAAAAGGGAAAGAAATTTTGAAATCATGAAATTAAAAATAAGAGTTGCACAACATAAACACAATTTTAGAGGAATCAAAACTGCAAAGCTGCCAATAGAAAGATTATCAATTATGAATTTGAAATCATCCAACTTCCTAACACAATGATGCAGGAGTCATGGCCCTCCTCCTCAAGATATGCACTTCTATACTTACTTTGCAACAGATAAAAAAAGATGATTTCAAGAGAAAAAGAACCAATGACCCCAAAGATACTGTCCTTTACAGCAAGAAGAAGATGGTAAAAGCACAAAATTAATTGAAAACAAATTTTGTATGCTCCGAACCAGAAACGAACTAGACACAAACCATATTAACAATTGATATATACTAAAACAATAAACAAGTTAACTACATGGAACCTAAATTTCTGAATTCAGCCAATAAAGTGGAAAATTATCTCCTTACTTAGAAGGCTTCAAACCTTCACTATGAAAATTGAAGGTGATAGAGAGTAACCACAATTGAATTTTCTATAGCCACATTTTCAGCTACAAAACCATAGAATCAAAACCCCAAACACATAATCTACAAAAAGCAGACTCAAGAAAGAAACAAACAAACATTCACATACAACAAGAGCACGACAAGCCAAAAATCCTGAACATATCAACATAATATTGTGAATTCAAATTTCAAAACCCATATTCATATTAACATTTGATAGAACCCCACATACCTGAACCCCAATTGAGTTTGAATCACAAACCAAAGATCCGAATGAGTGCATTTTTCAACCCCAACCCAGCAACATTCACGTTCTATTGTGTGGTCCGAGAGTTCAGTCCCAAATGTGCAAAGGAGAGACTAATGAGGACGTTTTTGACGATGAAATTCATGCTAAAAAGGGTACCCTCATCAATACTTTTCCACATAATTGCTAGTGAATGACCATGTTTTCCATCTCTTGCTAAAATATGCTCATAATTGATTAGTTGTTAATATAGCTCCCAAAATGCGCATAATTGTTAAATCTCTTTCCACTTGGTGCATTGATGTGTTTGTTAGGAAAATTCAGAACCAAGGATATGGAGAAGAGCCTAAGGGGAGCTAGAAAGAACATGGAGAGCAAGGAGAAAGGAAACAAAGCCAAAGGACACATTCTGCCCTGACCGCGCGCCCGCACGATGTACTGGTGCGTCTGCGCCAGTCACGTTACTTAACAAGGAAGTCTTCGTTGATCGCACACCCGCACGCCACAAATGGTGCGTCCACGCCATAGTGTCAGGAGTACATTAAATGAAGGCTAAAATGGGAATTTCACGTTTTCGGGCCAAGGCCTAGCCCTTTCTCAAGCCCAATTCGACCTAATATGAGGGAGAACAGCTGAAGACACAAGACACACTCTACCATTAGGATCATTTTTAGTTTTAGATAGTTTTTAGAGAGTTTTTTGAAAGAATTTCATTTCTCCTATTTTCTTTTAGTTTAGTTCTTTTGTTCTTCATCCTCTAGAATCACCATCACCATCCAAACTCTTATTTTGTTACTTGTTTTGTGTTTGACTTGTGGATATTTCTCTCTTTAATTAATGCATTTCTAGTTCCTTCCTCTATTTGCTTATTTCTTCTATTTACTTGGTGCTCAAGTTTATCTTCTTGTTTAGTTTATTTTATGATATATTGCTCTTTTATGTTTCTAATAGTTGTAGTTGTTGATTCTCTTGCTTTTTTACTCTCTTGATCATCTTGTTTGTTTAATTTCATACCTATAATCATGCATTTATTTTATGCCCACCAAGTGTTTAATGTTTTGTTTTTTATAATTATGGAGTAGTGTTCTTGTGCTTTGGTCATGGGTTGAGGTGTGGATGATCTTAGTCACTAATCCCTAAGGACAAAGATGGGTTAAACCCCGAGTTAAAACTATTCCATTGACGCTAGGCCTTCGCTAGTGATGATTGAGTCCTTAATGAGGTGAACTTGATAGATTATTCGAGTTCCAAGGACTTTGGACCTTCGCACTAGATGAGTTGCCTAGGACTTACGAGATGGGGTTAATTCCGCCCACTCGACCTATTGATAGAGTGTGGTTTCGTGGCTTACGTGACAACCATCTATAATTGGGATTAGTGGTGTTCATAGGGACACACAATACCTCAACTCAAGACCAAGCACCCTTATTTCTTGCCCACTAAGCAATCTCTTGTTTTTTGTCACTTCTCTCAATACACACACCTTTTGCAACCCCAAACTTCGTCACAACCAATATTGAACCACGATTCAACTCTTAGGGAGAACGACCCGAGTCATGTACTCAGTTATTTTGAATATTGGTTGCAAACTCTTGTGACACATCTTTTGTTGACGGAAATGTTTAGATTTCACAACTAAACTGATTTGGGTCGCTACGACGATCTTTCCCCCTCGTTCTCACGAACGCGGAGGAACCCCAAATCTACCTTGTTTGTTACGTCAGAACGCTTCTATCAGAGGCACTTGGGGCAAGGGATAGTGAAAGACGTCGTTTTGAAGAAATCCGACAAACCAAAAATCGAATGTCTTTTAGATGACGCACACCAAGGTGGCTTGCTGCCTTGGTTCTGCCCGCCAAGGTGGGTTTCTTTCCTCATTGTCGTCACCCGGGGCCGAAGTGGTTCGACTCCTCATTGCAGTCCCATCGCGCGGAGGTATTGTGCTTCCTCTCTGCCATGCCATGGATGAATACCAAAAAAGAAAGAAATGAGGAAAGAAAGCGCTAATAGTTACCAAAAAGAAAGAAATGAAACTTGAAATACAAAAATAAATTTTGAAGAGATAAATTTTATTAAGTCAAACACTCAAGCTATTTGAATTCTACCTACTCTACTGTTTGGAACAAAAGAGACGGAAAACGAAGTGAATTCCACCTTGAACTCTAACTTTTTGAAGCATTTCATCATTCATTTCCTTCAGTTTTTCTGCTTCATCTCTTAATTGGTTTACCACTCGGACAACACCACGTTGTCGGTTTTGGGCTGCCTACTATTGCAATGCATAAACTCACCACTATTATGACAGCGGCATCACTTTTCATTCCCGTCACATGTCTCCAAGTGGCCTATGACACCATACCACCATCCTGTCATAAAGTTGTTTCATCATTGAGCAATTCATCTAGAATGCCAATATAATTTTATTCACAAGATGGGTAGATGATAAAAGAACTGCATATTTAATTATTTTTCATAGAGATCAAAGATAATCCTGCATTTCATACTTATACTATTAAGTATGCAAAAATAGGTAGTTTACTGATATTCTGTTGAATCCTTTACCATCAAAATTAGCAAGCTAAATTAGAAATAATAAGTTGAAATAAAGGAACAAACCATAAGGAAATTCCTTGTTTCTCATGTAGATTGGTGAAAATTTTGAATTTCTATTATCGATATAAACCATTGTTGAATGGTTATCTATGAGCATTCCAACATACTTGGCAGAGGTTGCTAGGAGATTTGGTTCTCTAGGATTATAGGCTCGGATCTGCAAGATGAAAGACAAACCCATATAAAGAAATTTCAAACAGAAACAAGATTAATAAAATGGGAAAGTTCTTTGTCTGAAATAAATATACTAATACCTATTGTGATTCCATATATTTACTTGGGCGCCAACTGTAGTAAAAAGCTCACTATCCAACTGGTGATCAATAGCCCTAAACATTCAAGAACAAGTTAGGCATAAAAATAATATTAAAACAAGATTGACTTTTTTTCTGGTAAATCACACCAAAACTTACAAATATGCATTCTTCCAAACATGATGAACACTTGCTGGCTGCAGAAAAATATTTGCAAAATTGTGTGAAGAAGGATACTTTGTAAAAAAGGAGTAGGAAAAAAAAATCTACAGCATAACATCTTACCTCTACGGAATTCTTAGTTGAGTTACTCAACTCCATAATATTATCAGCGGAAGCATTCCAAAATCTAACACTGTATCCAAAAATAAAATTGCAGTTTACATTAGAGGAGCTAGCCATTGAAGCTAAATGCCATAGTCATGATATCAATAGGATTGAAGAATATAAGGTTGATCTTACTTGCAATCAATACCACATGACACAAGCATGCGCCCATCTGTTGATACAGTCAAGCCTCGGACAGCACCTGGATGACCAGGAAACTGACAAACTATGTGCCTTTTTCATTTATGAATAGAACCAGCAAAATACATTTATATACAATAGGTACACAGTCACAGGCTATTTGATTAGAAATTCAGATAGAAAGATAAAAATACATATAAGAAATCATATTACCTAGAAGCTATATCCCAGAGACGAATATCTGCACATACAACAAAGATAAATGTTACTTGTTCCCAAAATATAAGCAACCCTAATCTCTTTTATCATAGTTTGAATACGAATTTAAGGCGTAAAATCAGTTACGCATATTATAAGCAAGAGTTATGATGCATTAGTCAACAACTCTATTAAAGGAAAGTCAATCCTAAAAAAGCAGCAAAACTGACATAGATAGGCATAATTTTAAAGAACAAATGCATTATTACTATATGAAAAAAGAAAAAAAAAGAATGTAATATATCAAACACTAATGTGTAGAAGATTCTTCACAATCAGAATTCAATGTTGCTGTTATTTTCAATAGCCCAAGAGCTTGAAGCATAACTTTTCAGCCAATTTTTTCTATAGAATGTACCATTCATATACTCATGTGAAACAAATAAGGGAGAATCGAAGTACCTCCATCCATTGCACCAGAAAATATCGATTTCAATTGGGTAAGATTCTTAGCCATATAGAAAACTCCATCTATATGCCCATCCATTCCACCTATCTACTCAACCGTAGAAGAAAAAAAATGCCATAACTCTTTGTGTTAGTTACACATCAAAGCCAGCTCACACAACTCAAATTAAAGAGCAATGCTGCGTCCAACAAAATTTATCATTTTTTGGCCAATACATTGTCAACCCTGTAAAGACTAAGAACTAAATTTTATTAACCCTAAATCCTAATAGTATAAAAATAAGGTATTAGCACGAATTGTTGGCTAATATTGATAAAAAGCTTTGCACTAACATTTCAGAATATAGGGAGAAAACCTTCTATTTCACATTCAACTATGATATTTTCTCGAATTAATTGAAAGAAAGAAAAAGAGAATCGAACCTTGTCCAACTTGACAGCATTGGGAGCGCGGACATACTCGACAGCCTTCTCTTGAATATGAAGGCTGGGATCGTAGTTGTGGAATACCCTCTTCAATAACAACAAGAATGTTAGGTTAAATAGTGAATGAAAGTGAGACACAGAAAACAAATAGTAACAGTTTATCGAAGGAGTGAGTACCTGAAGGTTTTGGCTTCTTTCACGGGTGAAGTTATCAACAGAACGAGATATAACATTTTGAAATGAAGAAGAACCTAAATTAAAAATAAACGGGAATAACAAGGGGAAAAAAAAGAGCAAGGATGAAGATGATGTCCAGATAATAATGATGTAGAACTAAAGAGCGATGAAATTTTAAAAAAATAAAAATAAAAAGATCATAAATTTAAGAAATTAAAAGGTAAAATTACCTTAGTAAAAGAGAAGAGGAGGATCGCAGAAATCCAAAAAGCCCCAAAATTTCATCAGTTGTAAACCATGAAAACAAGGAACCAGAGAACAAAAGGAAAGGAAGCAAACTCAGAGAGGCGATGTTGGAAAAGGATTGACAAAGGGAGACTTAGAAAGATCTCAGCGGAGGAATGAATCGGGCGTAAAGGCAAATCTCAGATCCAAGGAAGAAGGGCATAAACCAGGCGGAGGATCGAAACGACACAAAACACTCCACGCAAAGTAGTGACGGAACCGAGGCGCAGGCAGAAACGGAGAAGTGCAGAACCGCAGAAGCAAGGTGGATCACAAACTCCTGGATGGGGGACAGAAAACTGTGGGTGATGAAGAAAGTGACAGAGCTGAGAAACATAGAAGAAAATATTTTTTGGGGGAATTTGTTTTTGAAATGAAGAAAGAGGAGGGAGAATAGAGTGACTCACTCCACCAACTCTCCTTGACTATAACCTTTTTGAATTTAAGAAAACCAAAATTCAGAGGAAATGCCATCTCAGCACTATGCCCACGGAGTTTTCTAGTTTAATTGATTGATTGATGCTGAAATGCGTTAGACTCCTCAATCAGTTGCCACGTACTGATTGGTGTTCGAGAGACCTAATTATGTGGGCATGGTGTTCGGTTCTTTTTTTTTGCTGATAAAGGGCTTTAAGATAAGGCTTCCCAAGTTTTTTGGAGTTTCACATCGGAAGCTTGGGTCACTCCCAGAAGTTAAATGATAGTAGACCACAAAAAAGAAGAAAAGAAAAAAAGAAAACCAATAGGAAAAAAATCCAAAAGTTAAAAGAAAAAGAAAACCCCAAGGAATTATACCAAAAAATAAATAAATAAAAAGGAGAGACCCAATGAAAGTGAATTATACAATATTCCAAATTTGTCCGGTAAATTTTTTTGGTTGTTTTGTAACAGTAGTATTATGCATGCACAAGCACAGGTTAATCTTTTTATTTTGTCTCTATTTTTTTTTTCGGTTGTCTAACAAGTTAATTTTTTTTCTCTATTTCTTTTTGTAATATGGTATTATGCATGAAGCAATCCATTGGTCAGCAACAGACCCTTAAATAAAGCTCAGATCCGCGATCGATTAGTCCTTGACCTGTCGTGTTGAAAATACCATGGGCAACAAAAAATAATCTAATACTAAAATTTATCAGCACCAGACCAAAAAAAAATAATCAGCATAAATTTTCGTATTCTGATGATACAAGATTAAATAATAATAGTAATAATAAGGGATAACTACTCTTTTAGTCACAAAGATTTGGGGTCAAAATTAATTTGTTCATAATCCTTTAATTTTTCTTTGTCATATTGGTCATAAAGGTTGCATTTTGGTTTAAAATGATCCTTTTGGACCAAATTACCCCTAAAGCAGCAAAAGAAAACCAACATAAATAGCAAATAACAATACAAAGAAACACAAATAACGACCAGCAAAACCCCATAACAGCACCAAATTGATCTAGTCACATCTCTCATGATCTTCACCTTTTGTTTAACTCCATATCAACAAAGTCTTGCAGACTGACGCAGCCCCCAAGACCGGTTTAGAATTTCTTAGAAAACTCGTTGTAGATAGTTCTGAACCAGCTATGAGAGCCTCGACCAAAGTTAAAGATGTGTCTAAGAGTGCAACCAGTTAAAATACCGAGTACTAGACTCCGGTCGTCCTCCATAGAAAATGAAAATGGTGGTTTTGCGTTTGGTTGAGAAAAGAGTTTCGGGGTTGAAAATGTTGTTTTGAGAGCAAAGCAAAGAGAAACAGGATAAAACAGCAATATGAAAAGAATGCTCGGCCATGGGTTGAAATATCGTGCGTCCCTATGATCACCACCAATCCCAGTTTGGATTGATATTCACTTTAAAGGAAACTAACCACTACTGTCTAACGGTCGAGTGGCAGAGCTAACCCCTATCTGAATGTCCTAGGTATACTCAAGTAACGTAAGACCAAGGTATTCGATGAACTCGAATAAATCATCAAGTTCACGTCGTTAAGGTCTTCCCGTTATTGGTAAGAAGGTAGTGTTAATGGCATCAGAATTAATCTCGTTCCTCCCATCTGTTGCCCTTAGGGATCGACAGCTAAGGTCATCCACACATTTCAACCCATAGCCAAGGCACAAGGTCACTACTCGCTACTAACAGAAATCATAATGGCAGAAATAAAACGGGCAGTATAACAGTAAAGCGACATAATGAGAAATTAAACGGACATAATAACAGCAGTAATATTAATAAATTCAGAAGTTAAACGGATAGAGTAACGGTACATAAAATAAATGAAAAAGCAGTAAAATATTTGGCTAGTAAGGCTAAACTAAAGGAACCCTAAAACTAAACTAAAGAGAGAAATGGTGTATGAGAGCTCTCCAAAAATGGGTGTGATTTCCTCTATTTATAGACTTCAATTCTGCCTACTGATGCGTACGTACCAGTGCTTAGGTGTGTACGCATTGGTCTGGTCCCAGCTCTGGACCTGACGCCCAAGTCAAGGCAATGCGTACGCACAAGTGCTTATATGCGTACGCATAGGCAGCTGAATTAGCCTTCAAGGTTTTCTTTGCGATTTCCTTGTTCCTTTTGCCCTTTTTAGCCACTTCCGCTCCGGCCTTTGCCTATTCAGTCCTGAAACACTTGAACAATTCTCTACATGGTATGCATTTTCTCTTTTCCTTGAACAACAGATACACTTATTTTTATTTTCGGTAGCTTTGCTACATGGAATGACAAAGTTTGCTTTTGAGAGCGTCTCTTTTTTTTGTATTTTATTATCTTTGTCATTCCTTTTATTTTTGTGCAAATGCCCTATTTTACTTCTCAAAATTTTCTCCTTGATTCCCTTTCTTTTCTTCTCTCAAAAAGTAATCAACCACTAAATCCTAGATTAATCAAAGACCAAGTAGGGCTGAATCATGGTTTTTCACTTTTGAGGCTTGTAATGTGCTAAATTAGAACAAAAGGGTTTCAAGGCTCAAAGTTGGCTTCAATGGATAAATGTAAAGGGTTACGCTTATTTGGTTTGTGAGCTGAACACAAAGAAGGCTTTAATCATATGAATACACGAAATATATACACTAATGGACATAAAGAATCTGCCAAGTTCCAAATCGCAGTCATAGGAGAGGATTAACACACAAGAAAGAAAAATGGTGGTTCATAGAACCACACTATTTGGCTCAAAACTCTCTTGGTTTTTGCTCTTCCCTCTAATTTATGATTGGATGATTTCATGTATAGTGCAAATTCAATTCAACAAGAATTTTCAAAAAAAATTCATTGGGTGGGGTCCCCTAGAAAAAGAAAGCAACAGTTTCAAAAATTCTAATATTTTGCAGATTACCACCTTTATAAACCATTTTTGTCGCTAAACCCAAACGATGTCGTTCCGTTGCAAACACAAATATCTTGATTCGTTGAACAGTGTGAACACGAATTTCTCGATTCGCTACTTCGGCTTCATCGGTGTCACTTTCGTTGAATAGTGCGAACACGAATAATGCGGTGAGTAGCGGTGAGCACGGGTGCGGTTTGGTTCGGTTTTAGAAGAAAAGTCATCTGATCCGATGTCACATAAATACTTCGGTTCGGTTTGGTTCGGTTATTTTAAAAAATTAACCAAACCAAACGAAACCAATATATTTCGGTTTGGTTCGGTTTAGTTTTTTCGTTTTTTCATTTAATTAAAAAAAAATTAACCCGTCGTAGTGTCATAGGTTCATAGCCATATTTCAATGTACTTGGGACTCATCCTTCCTATTTTCAGCGCCAATACAACAAAATAGTAACAATTCAAAGTTCAATAGAGCTACATTCATCTTTTAAATTACCTAAATCAAAATCAACAATTTTTAATGTAATTCAATTAAACAAATTAAATACCCCAAATAAAACTAATAAATAGAACAAAGGATCAGTGCCAAAAATTGGAATAACATAATTAGAACACATAATCATAACCTTAAATTTTAACAAACAATTATAACAAAAAATCAAAATAAATAATTTAGATCAAATATTTAGAACAAAACAGAAAAAACAAATATGATAGGCTAAGAACAGATTATGGATGGTGTGGAGGATGCTCAAATAGTCAAATCTGCAAAATTAAAGACGACAACGGCAGATGTGGAACTTGAAGACGGCATCGATGGCTGAGATAGAGGGAAAAAAGGAAAGGAACCAAAATCAAACGTTTTTGCGTTGCTGGGACGACGCTGGCAGAGCTGCGCGGCGCTCCGACGGGTGGAGGGAGGCCGAGCGCGGTGCGTGGTGGTTGTTGTGAGAGTGAGAGAGAGACTGAATATGGGTGGCTACGAGTTAGTGTGGGAGGCCGAGGGTGGTGGTGGCCAGTGGTTGGTAGTTGCTGGTGGTTGGCAGTGGGTTTGTGTTGGTGATAGAGACTAGAGAGAACGAGAGAGAGAGAGTTTTGAGGCGTCTGAAATATGCAGCGACTGTTGATAGAAAGGGATTAGGGTTTTTTCAATTTATATGCACGTATAATAAGCTGTCCGGTTTGGTTCGGTTCGGTTCAAGTTTTCAATGGAAGAACCGAACCGAACCGATAGGGAAACGGGGCCATAGTAGCAGAGGCAGCATCACCATCGTGTCCCCTTGTCTTCTGTCTCCTTCCATCATGGTTTTTCACTCCTCTGGCTCCTCTCTTCTTTGCGGCTCAACGGTGGTAGCAGCAGCGGCACCTCCTCTAGCCACCACCGTCGCCTCCCCTTCTCTCCTCTCTTTCTCCGTTCCATTCTTTCTCCACTCTACTCTTTTTTTTTAAGCAGAGGCTAGGGATGGGTGGGTTGGTAGAAATTTGAAGGGCAAAATAGATAAAAGGGCGATTTTAAATCAAAATGCAACCTTTGTGACCAATATGATAAAGAAAAAAGGATTGTGACCAAATTATTTTGACCTCAAACCTTTGTAACTAAAAGAGAAGTTATTCATAATAATAATAATAACAATAAGAAAAATATTAAATGACCAGATATCTTATTTATGATGATACAAATTAAAACTGAATGATAATAATAATAAGGGTAAGTTACCAAATTAAATGCATTGGGAGCAAATATTATTGGATTGTACTATTTAGTTACAAATGATCAAATTGAACCAAAATCACATTTATATAAAATCCATGGCAGGTTGATAAGTATTTAAAATCTGTGGTAGGGTATTAGGATTTATGGAATCTGCTGGACCATATCACGAATTTTATGGGACGGATAATTGGAAATCCTAACACCCTATCATGGATTCTGATTGTTTCGGAGTAAACAGGTATAACAAGTTTTTTTTTAAAAAAAATTATGTTTCCTCTTGACCTAATTAATATATATATATATATATATATATATATATATATATATATATATATTATAATGTG
>JASCZI010000021.1:179037-191371 GCA_036250425.1 Stylosanthes scabra
CCAACATGTTTAGCCAGCGTATAAGAAAAGTGTATTTCTATACCCTTCATATTAAAACTCCTAACTACTACACACCTCATGAAAATTTGCTAACTGGGATTGATGGCTGCAAGAAATTCATTCTTTTGGTTGGTTAGAATTTTCGATTTATATTTACTATACCCATTACTAATTTTATCCTTATATTAATGCATGTATCAATTACCCAATATATACCTTACATATTATATTTGTTATGTCATGTCATGGATCATTGTATATTTATTGATTAGGTGAAAAGGTAATACAAATTATTTTTTTTAAAAGTTTTTTCTATAAATATGATAAATATTTTGCATAAAATTTATTTCTTATACAACATGAAGAACTTTGTTTTGTCTATACATAATATATAGCTTGCCACGACAAAGTTTAATCATCTTTAGATGGATGGTTTTAACAACCTGTCATGTATTAATGACTTAATAGCTCAAAGATTACATTTGGTAGTTATTAGTTGTGCATATGTTAACACTTAACAGGAGTAAAAGAGAAAATGAAAGTTGGATACCAAAACTCTTCAAACGCCTTTATATATTGGTATAGATTTGCTCAAAAACAAAAGTGTTAGGAATTACAATTATCCCCTTCCCTAAAAGTTCGTGGCAAGGTCCAGCAAATTCCATAAATCCTAACACTCTACCACGGATTCTATAAAACTATACACACTACCACGAATTTTATATAAATTTATTTTTTGGTGTAATTTGATACAAATGATGTAATTCAGTAGTATTTTCTCCCAATGCATTTGGTTTGGTAACTTGCCCTAATAATAATCATATTTCACTACATATATATCCTATTATGTACTATTAACTTACACCCGTTTAAGAAATACATAAAATCCAAACATCAAATCAACACTCTAAATAAATATTAACAATACAACTAATCAAATCTTTAAAAAAAATACACAAAAATCTAACGAAAACCATCTTTTAAAGATTAATTTATATACTAGGTCCCTATCTGAAATTGTAACCAGGTCCCTATAGTTTATAATTGAGTGCCTATGCCAGTTAAACATTTGCAATTTAGTCCCTGTTCGAATTTGACGTTAAAAAAATTGTTAAATTATGTGTGATTATGATTGTACCCTCATTCTTTCTTCTTTTTTTGTTCTTAATCTCGTGTTCTCTTCAAGTGGGTATATTTTTCTTCTTCCTTTCATGTCTGCGTTTAAATGCCCTAGGATTTATACTTATTAGCAACTCTTTTGATGGAAGCTCGAGTTCAAGGGAAAGCTTTCATTGTTTATGGGATGTGGATAATTTGGTCAATAAAAAATTCATCTAGGGCATGTGACCTCACACATGATAACAATAAGGAATATGTCAGAAATATTCCGTTAAATCAAACCTTTTAGAAACAACAAGGACAAAGTGCAAATTTTTAATTGATATAGGGACTCAATTATAAATTTTTAAACTATATGGACCTAGTTGTAACTTTACTGAAACTATAAAGACCTAACATATAGATTAACCTATAAATTTATCAAAAAACTCACATATTTCATGAATTTGCACACTATGTTCCGCTATTTTAAAAAAATTAGCCCACAATTAACATACAATTTTTTAACATTATTTTATAAATATTTTTAAAATGTTAACAGACAAATTTTAAAAATTTAAAATTAAATTAATTAATTATAATATTCGAATGTTAAATTGTTACAAATATTGTATCACATAAAGTTATACCAAAATAAAATGTAGGGGTTGTTTTTGAAATTTTTACACACAAAATATATAACTTACTTTTATATTTTCGAAATTCTTTATTTTATATGTTCCACATTTTTTTCTACCAATTACTCAACACGCTATATCGAATGTTCAGGTACACTGCCCCTTGTGAGGTGAGTCCAACTAGGAATGGCAATGGGTCAAACCGGGGCGGATATTGAAGTATCCATACCCACCTCTACAAGTATTTAAATTTTAGCCTCATATCCAAATCAACGAATATATATTGCCTCATACACCAACCCACGAGTATTTATAACATAAGAAAATGATACTGAATTACTAGACAAAATTTATTACACAAAAAAGTACTTCATGAATATAATTAAATAAAAAATAAATAATAAGAAAATTAGATTTAATATTTTCCTAAACTAAAATTACAAATACAACCGTTTAAATATGATTAAATATAAAAAAAAATCGTACTAAATTATATATACATATATACGAGACGGGCAGGGCGGGGCGACCAGTACCCATACTCAATCAATCGCCCAAAAAAATCACCTTATTTCTGAGCGAGTCAAATCGGTAGGGTCGTTAAACTGGGCCAACCCGTTTACTCGCCTAATGGACGGACTTTTCATACGAAATCTGAGCCGTTTAAAATACCGGTTTAAATGGGCTAGCCCAATTAATCCGAAAATAAAAAACGAGCTTAACACGCTAGCCCACGGATTAAACGGGCGGCCCGCTTTTTTTTCATATTATACGAAAGTGCAGCCTGAATCATGACACAACCCAAACCATAACCCGACCCGACATTTTCCAAGTGAAATAATGGTAATCCTAAAAAAAGCAAAAAAAGGCCCAAACATAAAATGAAGGTCCAAACCCGACCCGATCCATATAGCAAGTGTAAAGCTAGAGGCAGTAATTGGTTGAAAAATCACAAATGAGAAATGAGAATCTTAATTCATAACCTCATTTGTCACAATCATAAAACGTAAAAGAAAAACCTAGTCATCCAAACCAGACACCCTAGCCGTCACTCAACATCGCCCTTTGCATCCAAGGCCTGTGCGGCAGTGCCGGTGCCGTTGTGTTGCTCCGTGTCGCCATTCGCGTCGCCTCACATGTCCATTAGTGTCACCTCGCCTCACCACGCTTTGCCAATCGCGTCTTATCGCGTCCCTAGTAGCGTGCATCCTACTCGGCTGGTCATCATCGTCAATGGTTTATTCCCGGCATACGAAGCTGCTTGTTGTATCTCTCTACACTCTCAGACCACTGGTAAGTTGCTCCAATCATTGAAGTTTCGTATTGATATGGTGTAGGTACAAGTAACATAGCTGTCCTGCATTGTTTTATTATTTTTCCTCTTTTTTTCCCTATAATTTGATTACTAATTGTGCTATGGAGTGAGTTAAGTTAAAAAAAAAAGACTTTCGCATACCATCATATCTAATTATACCACCAGTAAGTAATTCTTCTCCCTTCCTTTAATGAGCTGCTGTTTCATTTTTATACTTTTTATTTGTTAGTTAAACTTTATAATCTTAATTAATTGTTAATTCTCAAATAAAATTCTCACTCCACAATGTTTTTTGTTGTATTTTTTTTAATTTCAAATCATTGATTTAGTTGAGAAATAATGTTGAGAAATCGTATTATTTTTTATTTTCCCTTTTTGTTACTGTTAAGAAATTCAGTTGAGAAATAATGGATGATTATTCAAGGGATCTTGCTAATCCAAATGTTGCAGTGGAACACATTTTCTTGGATTCAGACTCTGATTACGAATTTGATGAGGAGAAAGTTTTGACCGAAGTAACTCAAGAAACATCACTTTTAAGTATTCCACCTATTATTGTTGTTGATGAATCGGAGTCTAAGAAAAGAAAAATATCAAATACATCTTTTGTATGGGATAGTTTTACTAAAATAGGAGCTGGGAAAGATGGTAAAACAAGGTCTAAATGTAAAGGTTGTGCAAAAGTGAGTATAGGGGGAAATAGTGCTCATGAAACTTCTACCTTAAAATAATGTCATATTCCTTTGTGTTGTTAGTTGCCTAAATTTCATGATTTAGGAAAAATGATGCTGGATGAAAGTGGAAGGTTAAGAGCTCGACAAGTTTTTCTTATAATTTTGCGTGAATTGATTGCAATTGCAATCATAGAACATGATTTGCCATTTTCCTTTGTTGAGTATAGAATAATAAGGGATATTTTCAAGTAATTGAACCCGGATGCAAAAATGACTCTAGAAACACTGTCGTATATGATGTTTGGATTTTTTATATAATTAAAAAGGAAAAGTTAAAACTACAATTAGGAAAACCACGAAGTAGGACTTGCTTAACTAGTGATCTTTGAATGTACAAAAAAAAAGATTGCATTACTTTGACAGCTCATTATGATGATTCTAAATGGAAATTAATTATTAAAATCCTCTCTTTTTTCTCACATGCCTCCTCCACATATACTGGACATGAATTGGCAAACAAAGTATTTCAGTTGTTAACTGAAAGAGGCATAGAAAAGAAAATATTTTTCATAACTTTAAACAATGCTTCCTCTAATGATATCATGCAGACATTGCTAAGAGAAACCTCCTATTAGGTGATGGATTATTGTGTAATGGGGAATTTTTCTTTTCATGTGAAGTGTTGTGCTCACATCTAGTTTAAGATGGATTAAAGATTGCTAGTACCACGTTGCAAAATATTAAGGATAATATTAAGTATGTGAGAGCCTCTGAAGCAAGAATCATCTAGTTTAGGGAAGTTATTAGGTCACTTGATATCCTTATATATGATTAAGTTCAAATGTGCTTACTAGGTGGAATTCTACTTAGCTTTCTTGATGTTGAAGAGTGCTTTGAAATGTGAGTGAGGCTTTGTTAGATTCTCCTTGAAGGATCATAATTTCAAATTTAGTCCATCCGATGAAGAGTAGAAGAGAGGATGTGACATTTTAAAATTCATGAATCCATTTTACAAAATCACTACTTTAATCTCTAGTCAATCGTATCCCACTTCAAACTTGTATTTTGTGCAAATTTGGAGGATTGAGTGCTTGTTGAAAGAATACTCAAGCAGTGATGATGTGATTCTAAGGAACATGGTGCATCCAATGACAAAAAATTTGAGAAGTATTGAGGTGATTATCCAATGATTTTATTTAGGAGCTATTCTTAATCCTCGAATTAAGCTTAATGTTTTGATATATTGTTTGAATAAATTGGATCCATTGACTGAATGTGAGAAGTTGGTCACCATCAAGAAGAAATTGTATTTATTGTTTCAAGCGTATAGAAGAATTGAGTCACATAATGTTTCTTCTAGTACTTCTCGTGCTTAAATGGGAATTCCAACATGTGATGAAGATGATCCATTGATATTTAATTTTTCTGATGCAAGATATATTTCTTTTATGTTTTATGTCAATACATTTTTTCTATAATTATTTGATTAAGTTGTTTTTTAAATGTTTTATTATATTTTGTCCTTTGTAAGAGTTGAAAAGTATAAACTTTCAACCTAATGCATTACACATGAAGTCTTCTTTAGATATCTATTTGGATGAGTTAACTCTTGACATGAACTCTAAAATAGATGCCTTGCAATATTGGAGGTCTCAATATCACCATTTTTCTGACTTATTAGCTTGCATGGCTTGTGATGTACTTAGTATTCTCATAACTACAGTTGCTTCTGAGTCAGCTTTTTCCATTGGTGCTCATGTTTTGAATAAGTATAGAAATTCCCTATCCAATAAAAAGGTGCAAGCTCTCATTATTACACGAAATTGAATCCATAGATTTTGTGTAAATGGTAATCACTTTTTAAATTTAGTTTACTAACTTCTGTTGATATGAGTTAATTGTATACTGATTTTGTTTTATTTCCTTTTTCATGTCTAATTCATTTTAAATTGTAGATGCTGGATTTTCTGAGTGTGAAACTAACAATGACAATGAAAAAGAATTATAAATATAAAGTGGATTCAATTAATATAACTCCTGGTATTTTATTAGTGACTTCTAGTTGTCCTAAACCCAAACACACTTATCTTTACACTAGCTTTTTAAATTCTTTTGTTGTTTTTTTTTTTTTTTGGTATTGAAACAAGGTAAAGTGCCTAAACAAAACAAAGAAAGCTACGTAAAAACTAAATGGGGTAAAGAAATCCCTCTTTCATCATCAATCAAGAGACTAACTACTTTTTCAGGAAGAACATCCCAAACATGAACCCCAAAATCTAATTGGGTGATTTTTCGCGCAAGACAATCAGCACATCTATTACCCTCACGGTAAATATTTACAAAAGTAATATTCCAATTTTTGTTCCTCCATCCATTGATGTTTCTAACAAGAGCATTTGGGTGTTTTGTAAGTCTGTTGGGCTATTAAGTATGTCAATAACAGCCTTAGAGTCACACTCTACTTTGACTTTCTTGAGCCCCAGGGCAGGTTTAGACCTTGCCTAATCCCTCATAATTCTGCTTGAAAAGCTGTGCAAGTGCCAATATTATATGAGAAATATATTATTTTTCTCACATATCTACTAATTGAATTTTTTATTTTTTTGGACATGGGTAAGGCCCAAAAATAATCTATCGATCCCCATTACTTACACATATCTGAAACACGCTTCTGATAACATCAAGGTGCAGCTGCTTCACTATTGCAACCCTAATGTTTGAGTTTCTTGATTCCTCTTTTCAGTCTCTCTTCTATTCAGCCAAGATGATCACTTTTCCGATTGTAGAGAAAGTCGTTTTAATTCGATTGTTGACAAATAAATCTACGGTGATGCATTATTTCAGTGTTAGTTTACACTAGGTGGCCTTGTTTCCTTGTAGTTATTCGATTGAATTTATTTCAAAACTCATTAGTTGCCATTTTTACCCAAAAAAAAATAGAATTTTTTTGCTGAAATGGGCTTTTTTGGCCCAAAAGTGATTTTTTTTACCCGATTTTCATTTTTCTAAGGAATAAGAAGGTCAGCCCGTTTAACCTGTCAGACGGACCATAAATGGGTCGGGCTAGGAAATTATAGCCCGTACATAAAGCGAGCTAAATGGGTCGGCCTAAATGGGTCATACCTATCCGTTTGACAACCCTACAAATCGGGATGGGACGGGTTAGGTCAAATTGCTATCCCTAAGTCCAACCTGTCTGAACCCCAGGAGCGTTATCATATATCACACATCCAAATAGGCGGGTCAGTTTCCTTTTCCCTCTCATTTTTTTTGACACTTTATCCTGCATCTATTTCCCCTTATTTTTTAACAATGTATGAAATGTTTTGGTTCAAGTTATGATACATTTCCTTATGACACATGTCTCAAAACCCAAATTCTCGCTACCAGGCTCACATACCCACGCATCCAAATGTTGCCTCATCTTTCCACATAAGGCATGCGGTAATTATTCGCTCAACTAGTCGTCATATAATAACCAAGGTTGCAAGAACTGGGTAGAGTGACCGGGTTAATGATTTGATGGTTTGACTGGAGTCGAACCGTGGTCAGATCGATTAACTTTAAATACATGATAAAATTATAAAATATGAGTAAATGCTAAAATTCTAGAAAGAAAAATAAATATAACAAGTTTATTTTTTATGCTAAAATTTTACATTCAAGTTCAAATATTAAATTTGAAAATAAAACCAATATTAAACTCACCCTCAAATTTATAAAATTCTACACCAAAAATAACAAAAGTTTATAAAAAATGCAAATTGCAACAATATAGATTCAAGTAAAATTGAAGCAACAATATAGAATTGAAATAACTTTTGGACAGCAACAATAAAGTAAATCGAATCGGACAGCTAACTGGTCTTTTTAACATATTTTTAAAGTAAATCGAACCGAACAGATAATTGGTTCTTGATTAATTCCGTCGAATCGGTTGGTCTAGTCCAATTTCCATAACCATGATAATAACCGTGTCATCTACAATGTAGCCACCAAATTAATGAAGACTTTATGTATACAAAACACAAATAAAAAACAATATCATATATGTAAATCCTTATTAGTGAAAAAATATCTTCAACTAATGTAGTGCAATATATAAGTATATGACAACCAAAATGGAGTAATACATTTATAAGATTAATTAGAAATTGAATATGACATTGTTGTACATTATAGATTTGGACTCCTGGAATGGGTGGTATCAAACAGTGACCACAATTCCTTATCAAAATATTTTATCATCACAACTTAAATATTAACAAGGTGACATCCTTTGAAATATTTAAAACCAACCACACTATAGTTAATAGCTTTGTCTTAGAGATAAAAAATGTGAAGGATAATTACCAAGGTTTCGAGAATTGGACCAGTCATTAAATCTTTAGAGTGACTGGTTCAATGATTTAAAGATTTGATCGGGGTCAAATTATGGTCGAACCAATTTACTTAAATATATAATAAAATAATTTAAAATGATATAATATTATTTTTTTTATGGAAAACATATTTTTCCATAAAAAGACAATTCAATTTCATTGATTTAATTGGTTTTTATCGATTTTCTACAACTGATTTTTCATTTGAACCGGACAAACAAGAGACCAATTCCTGATTTTTCCGATCAAACCGGTCGATCCAGCCCTATCATCAGAACATTGATAATCACATTACATTTGTTGAATATATTTAATGAGGCGATAACACTAGTAAATACCATTAACCTCGACCACCTTAACAACCATGAGCAAGAAATCTAAAACTTAATTCCCTTAGGCCCATACATTGCAAAAAAACATGCCTTCAAGTGTTATGATGACTCCCTTGAATCCCAACCTTCAGGTCACAAAAAATAGTGCCCAAAAATTAAATTTGGTTAAAAACAGCCCAACCCATAAAACTAATAGTTTTCATTAGCAAATAAATGTTTAATTATTCTGCTAGTCCTTATAGTTTCATTAAATTTTTAATTATGTCTCTATATTTTTCTTCTTTTAATTGAGTCTCTATACCATTTTCAAATTTGTAATTAGGTCCCTATTAACAATAATTTTAAAAGAAAATATTTATAAAATGTGAGTTTTCTATTATTCTTGTGCCTTTCATTTTACATAAGGCTTATACTCACCTGAATATATTTTTTATTTAAATTTTTCATCAATATTCTTTGAAAATATTCTCAAATTACGTTAATTAAAATCGCATATCTTTAGGAAGCTTAAAGTAGGTTAAAGAAGAGGAAAAACGTTTATTTTATCATTTTAAAATAGAGAGAAATGTCATATTTAGCGAGTTAGCCATTAGTTTTTGTGATATCTTCAATTTAGAGATGAAATTTTTCGTTAGTTTTAACATTTTCGTCACGAAGGGGATCTAATTATAAATTTTAAAACAATATAGGGACCTAATTAAAAAGAAAAAAATACAAGAACCTAATTAAAATTTTCGCGAAATTATAGAACCTGTGAACTAATTTAATCGCAAATAAACCACAGCAATTATAAAAGTGTGCCAACCCACCTCCACTATATAACCCTTCCTTATTCAGTTATTGTCTACACGTGTTCTACCCATCTCCATTATTCTTTCCACGCGTCCATCATTAGCGATGGACAAATAACTTCAGCAAATGCTGAAGAAAAAAAATCTTTAATTACCTACCATAACACTCTTGCCATCAATAATTCAATATAATCCTCTAATGGAAAGAAATTTGTTTTAAAAAAATATTTGCCATTATTTCATCAAACCATTAAATATGAAATATTCTTTTATCAATTAAAAGAGTTCACTATAGATTTCAATTACGTACTAATAAATAAGGAGCTTCTACTGTAATGACTCAATTTTTGTCTGATAAGATCATAAGTCATAACATGACAATGCTAGATGGTAAGCGTTGCACTAAAAAGCTACTCAAGGCAAGGTAAGGCATCGACGCATCGACCCGTTGGAGGGAACACAAATGCTATTTGTACACTAAAATTTAACTGGTAAATCATTCAAATATTTATGCATGAATATATGTATTATTTAAGTCATTTTTAATTTGTAATTTATATTTAACATGTATTTTATACCAATAACTGAGTTGGTATCCAAATTTTTTATTCACTTAATATAACTTTCGAGAGAAAGCATGAGAATGTTTGATGATCAATTTCACCAACAAATTAAGTAGCTATACAATTTGCAATTAGCAATTAAGCATTTTAGAGAAGGGGTAAAAAATTGTTGGGCCTTATTTTGTTGTGTTGTGTTGTTAAGTCGAACTCTTATTAAATAATATTCCTTATTAACTAAGTAATTCCTTAGTGCAACTCATCATCATCTAACATTGCTTCATCTAGGAGTGGCAATAGCAACTCTATTCATGAATTTTAATCTGATCCAACCCAATCGAATAAGGTTGCCAATCCGTAGATGGCCGGATTGAGCGTGAATCGGGTTCATTTGTGGGTCAGGTATGGTGCATGTTAAAATTCTATCATATCTGACTATCTCGCAGTCTATGTATATAATCTTTTAATAATATAAAATATTTTCTATCACTGAGTTAAGATATTCAATTGGAAATTCAATAATTCTATTTATACAAAAGTTTATTGTGTTTAGTAATTTATAAAAAAAAAAAGAATTAAACCCACTGGTAATGTTAAATACACACGAATTAAGAACAAGTAAGATTAAAATCAGCATGTTTTGAACTTTGAGCCTAAATCCTACCCTTTCCACCGTTAGCTACATCATGGTCTTACCGCAAAAACAAAAACTGTGTCATCTTAGTAGAAACTCCCTGATAATAAAATATAGAATTTTAGTTGGCTAGCTTTACAAAAACTAAAGGTTTAACGTAGCTATCTTGTATAGATGCAATCAACATTATTATTACATAACTTTCTCTTACCTATACTAAATCGTTAAAATTTGTATAACAAGATATCATACTTGACTTGGTGAACTAAACAATTAAAAAATAAAAATAAAAGTATTCATTTCCGTTATTACATTTCCATGTCCTCTTAGTTTTTCTTTATATTTTTTTTCTTCAGTCAACAAAAACAATCACTATAGACATGAAAGAACACATTCAAGTTTATACCCTTTTTTTTAACTTACATTATCTGTTTATATATTATTTTTGTATTTAAACGGGCATAAGCCCGAGACATGTATCTATTATTTATTTTTAGATTTTGGTCAGAGTTATGAGGTTTTCTGTGAAGGCCCAATTTGATGAACTAGAACTAGGATATTAATAGAGGGTCGCAGCTTTGGCAATGTTTAATTAAGTGGTTGAATTCTTGGGCTCTTAATATGCTATATAGGGGTTTAAACACCATGGAAAAAAGTGTGTGAGTTAGATGTCTGTGTTGTGATAGTTATCCAATCCATAACACAAAAAAAAAAAAAATAGAATCCAAAAAAAAGAAATATTAATAGAATGTCATAGGTCGGAGTTTCGACTTTTGTATACAACCAATTAATTGGTCAATGAACTCAAAATTTTGCCAAATTTATTAAGTTGAAGAATATTGTTAAAAAAAATTAAAAGTAAAATATTATTTTGGTCTTTAGTTTATAACGTTTAAAACGTCATATTTTGATTTTAAAAAATTTCAATTATCTTAAGACTAAAATATGACATTTTAAACGTTATAGATGAAATAAAATGAGAAACTTCAAGGAGCCACTGATATATGGAACCAAGAGGAGCCAATGCGTCTTCCTCTTCTTCAAGCACCAACCTGCCACTACCATTGTCACCCGCGCCGCTGTTGTCGCCGCCGCCTCTTCCTCCTCTTCTTCTTCTTCTTCCTCTCCTGTTCGCACCGCCGCCGCCACCTCTTCTTCTTTGCACAAAGACCACCATTGCTCTTCTTCTTCTTCTTCTTCTTCCACCCGCACCCTCGCCTCTTATTCTTCGTGCGATCTCTTCTTCTTCTTCGTGCGATCTCTTCTTCTTCTTCTTCCTCCACCCGCACCCTTGCCTCTTATTCTTTGTGCGATCTCCTCTTCTTCTTCTTCTTCTTCTTCCACCCGCACCCTCGCCTTTTATTCTTCGTGCGATCTCGCCACTGCCACTACCATTATGCTTTCTTCTTCTTCTTGCGATTGTGGTGTTGATTGTTGTTGTTGTTGTGTTGCGGTTATGGTCAGGGTTGGCAATGGGGCGGGTAGGGGCGGGTTTTTGCCCTACCCGACCCCGCCCCGTCCTATTTGTGTAAGCATAAAACCCGCTCCGCCCTGCCCCGCCCCGCGGGTACTATGAAACTATACCCTAACCTGCCCCTGCGGGTTACCCGCCCCGCCCCTACCCGCCCCGCCCCTACCCGCCCCTATCATTTTAAAAAATTAATAAATAAATTTAAAATTTAAAATTTTCATATAATTATAATCAAATCTAAACATAAATTTAAGTAAAACTTAAATGTTGAACATTTAAACAAATAAAAACACATAAAAAATTGTATAATATTACAATAAATTATAAATAAATTATATATTTTAATTAAATATTTAACATATATATATATATATATATATATATATATATATATATATATATACACCGGGGCGGGTACATCCAAAACCCGACCTCGCTC
>JASCZI010000021.1:191520-204959 GCA_036250425.1 Stylosanthes scabra
ATCCGCCCCGGCCAGAACCCGCCCCTACCCGGTAGGGGCGGGTAGGGTACCCGCGGGTACGGGTTTGATTGCCACCCCTAGTTATGGTGGTGCTGCTGCTGTTGCAGATGGTGATGGTGGTGGTGGTACTTGTTGTTGTTGTTGTTATGGTAGTGGTGATGGTGATGGTGATGGTGGTGGTGGTGAGATTACGGATGTTAATTGTATTATGTTTTGGATGATAAGTTGTCGAATGATAATTGTGTTGGTGAGAGTTTAGAGTTTATTGTTATATGATAATTGTATTTTATTTCGGATGATAATTTTGGTCAACTTTAAATAGTAACTTCTTATTGAACTTATCAACTTCCTAAGAGCTCTTTAATGTTGATTTTGTAGCATAGTTCAAATAGCATTTACCTCGAACGTTGGAAACCAAAAGAATAATTTATCCAAAATTTAAAAAAAAAAGTGTCATATAAGTATCTATCTCCCTGATTAAAAAAAATAAATAAAAAATAATAATAATAATAATATCTATCATTCTATCTGGTATGTAGAAGTGCACAAGATCTGAACCGGTCCGCAATTCGGCCCGGTGTAAATTATGCCGAGTTGGGTTCATTATTTGTGATCCGGTGTGATTTTTGGGCCGGATTCGGGTCTTGTTTTCGGTCATCCGATCCAGCCCTGATGCCACTTGTTTTAAATTAAAAGTGCATTTTAAAATGAAATTAGTGATCAAATAGTACATTTTTATATTTCTATTAATATTTTGTATATTATATAATATTATTTTTCTTTAAAATAATTGATTTTGATATAAACATAATACAACATTTGTTAAATTTAATGTTTAAAAATAAAAATTTATTACTTTTTTATATAAAATTATATATATTAATTTATATCGGGTTTATTAGGGTCAGGTCCGGATCTTATCAAACCCAACCCATGTTATATTTATGTACAAATATTAGACCCGCATGTTATTAGGGCCGAGTTCGGGTCTCGTCAAACCCGCCCTGCCCGGCTCATGTGCACCCCTACTGGTATGACCCAAGAAAAAACTCGTGAAGATTTTGGATTAACCAATTAAGATAAGGTACTAAGAATATATTACATCTTAGCATTTGCAATATCCGAAACCCCACTCACTTCACTCCTTCAATGGCTGCACCACTCTCTTCAATCACTGATATCTTCTTCACAGACACCAAAAGAACAAGATTCACCACCAACACCAACGCCAACACCGCCACCACCAACACTAACCCTAACCCTCTCAATCTCAAGCCAAAAACACTCCGAAAAAAATTCACCATTCACTGCACCGCTTCAAAATCCACCCCAGAAGCTCCTTCCACACCCACAAACAAAAACCCTTCTTTGTCTGAACAACTCACTCCCCTCGCCAACAAAACCTTGTCAACCTCCATTCGAATCGAGCCCAATGTTCTTTCCAAGCCAAAGTCAACGTGGGTCAACCCCACAAAGCCCAAACGCTCCGTGCTCTCGCACCAGAGGCAGAAGCGTGTTCCTTACGCCTACACTCCTCAGCTCAGAGATTTTCAACTCTTTGCGCAAAAGATCAACGAATGTGGCACCTCTGAAGATGAGTTCTCTGATGCGGTGAAGCAAATCCCGCACTCACTTTCCAGAGAAAACGCGCTTCTGGTGCTGAATAGCTTGAAGCCATGGCCAAAGACATACATGTTCTTGAATTGGATGAGGAACCAGAACTTGATTCCCATGGAAACAATCTTCTACAACATCACAATGAAGTCTTTGAGGTTTGGGAGGCAGTTTCATCTGATTGAAGAACTTGCACACCAGATGCTTGATGATGGTATTAACTTAGATAACATTACTTACTCTACAATCATTTCCTCTGCAAAGAAGTGCAATCTTTATAATAAGGCTGTGTACTGGTTTGAGAGAATGTACAAGACCGGTTTGATGCCGGACGAGGTAACTTACTCTGCCATATTGGATGTTTATGCTAAGTTAGGGAAGGTGCAAGAGGTGATAAACTTGTATGAGAGGGCGAGAGCAACCGGGTGGAAGCCCGACCCGGTTACATTCTCTGTGTTGGGGAAGATGTTTGGTGAGGCTGGTGACTATGATGGCATTAGGTATGTTTTGCAAGAGATGAAGTCTGTTGGGGTTCAGCCAAACTTGGTTGTGTACAACACCTTGTTGGAGGCAATGGGGAAGGCTGGGAAGCCGGGTTTCGCTAGGAGCCTTTTTGAGGAAATGATTGATTCGGGGGTAGAACCGAACGAGAAGACGCTAACTGCTGTTATTAAGATTTATGGTAAGGCTAGGTGGTCTAGAGATGCTTTGGAGTTGTGGGAGAGGATGAAGGAAAATGACTGGCCCATGGATTTCATTCTGTATAATACGTTGTTGAACATGTGCGCGGATGTTGGGTTGGTGGAGGAGGCTGAGACTCTATTCGAGGACATGAAACAGTCCGAGAATACCAAACCCGATAGCTATAGTTACACAGCAATGCTCAACATATATGGGAGTGAGGGAGACGTGGACAGCGCAATGGAGTTGTTCGAAGAGATGTCAGGGTTGGGGATCCAACTCAACGTGATGGGATGTACCTGCTTGATTCAGTGCTTAGGGAAGGCTATGGAGTTTAATGATCTGGTCAGAGTTTTTGATGTTGCGATCGAGAGAGGAGTTAAGCCGGATGATAGGTTATGCGGTTCCTTGCTATCTGTTTTGTCTCTGTCTCAGGGTAGCAAGGATGACGAGGAAAAGGTCCTTTCGTGTTTGCGAAAAGCTAACCCGAAATTGGTTGCCTTTATTAAGTTGATTGTGGATGAAAAGACTGAATTTGAGGCTGTCAAGGAAGAGTTCAAGGTGATCATGAGCAATGCTTCAGTTGAAGTTAGAAGACCATTCTGTAACTGCTTGATTGACATATGTAGAAACAAGGATCTACAAGAGAGAGCACATGAGCTACTCTACCTGGGAACCTTGTTTGGATTATACCCTGGTTTACACCACAAAACCAATAGCGAATGGTGTTTAGATGTTCGGTCACTGTCAGTTGGCGCAGCTCTAACTGCACTGGAAGAGTGGATGTGGACACTCACCAAAATCATTCAGCGGGAGGAGGCACTTCCAGAGTTTTTCCTCGCACAAACCGGTACTGGTGTTCATAAGTTTGCGCAGGGACTGAACATTTCTTTTGCCTCTCATTTGGAGAAGCTAGCTGCTCCATTTAGTCCAAGTGAGGAAAAAGCTGGTCTTTTCATTGCAACTAGAGAGGATTTGATAGATTGGGTTCAGTCAAAGTTTTCATCAGCTGCTGTTGCAACATAGATTGTGGAGAGGATCAAGTGGGATTCAACTTTCTCTATGGCTGATACATAACAATGACACTTTGCAAGTACATTTTTGTCACTTGAAATGCGGAGAGTTGAAGTTGGAGGAGATGGCATGTAACTCCTCTCTGTTTATTTTAATGATAAAAACCCTTAAATGTAGTCTTTCTTTTCTTTTTTTGCAATCTTTATTACATTCAAATTCAATGAAGATAAAGTTATAGGAAGAGAGTTTACTGCACAATTCGTACTTAAGACTAAGAAATGTCAAAAGACCCAGCATATATCATTTTGTAGTACAAGTGACTCTCCACAGAAAAATGGGTATTTCAAAGCAATACTGAACTTTGTAATGAAATTGCATTGGTTTAGTGCGGCAAACATGCACTAAAAACATAAAAATAAAGGGAAAGAGAAAAGTGACAGCAATTAATGTCCGGTTCTTCAGAAGGGCTATTTCAATCAGCAAGTTATATGCAATGAATTATGAGCAACTTGATTTCATTTAGAGATCTCTAGCTCAGAAAAATATTTAATCCGCTGTGGTGGAAATCCACCTTCAGTTACAGAGATCCTCAACTTGAATCAGTACATTTGTATCCCCATCAATGTACACCCTTAGCTCTACCAAAGAGAAAAGAAGAAAAAGAAATAAATAGAAAGGGCCTTCTCTATGCAAAATTTCTATCATTTTTCATCTATATAACTACCAAAGAAAGAGAGAAGGGGGGGAGGGGGTTATAGAGAATAGAGACTTCCATTGGACAAGGAAACAGTTTGAAAGGCTTTACAGTTTTTTTTTCACCCACACCATAGAGAAGTTCAAAAGCGCATCTGCAATGCTCATTCTTAGCTCATACCAAAATGCATTCTGCATCTTTGATTCTGGATAGAGCTCAAGTTGAAGATTCTTGCCAATAACATCTGAGAATTCCTCAATCTGATAACATTTTTGTGATACCAGAAGAAAACAACATCCGGGATCCATGAAAAATGGATCAGCTGTGTACTTCTGGCCTGGCTGTGAGGCAATGCCGGATGAAAAGTAGCCATCACATGTCCTAAGAGCCAACATCAACTTGAAGGTAGCAACTCACAGATACTTGCCTGAGGATTTCCAGATTCTTCCTTCAAGTGATATCACCATGACGGTGACATCATCATGGTACTTCCTCCTATCTCCATGTGGGATATCAAGCAACTCATGAAAACCCATGCCTGCAATACGAGTCCAAATTTAACCACTCTAAACTTGCATTTTATATTTATACACATGATAGAGAAATCAGCTATGAACATATTGAAGTAATCACTTTCTCTTATTTGCCTGATTTTCCATGTGACCTGCATCCCAGGCAAGTTGAGAAAGTGGTATACAGCATACTCGCATCAAACATAATAGTCCAAATTCAAGAACCAAAACTACAAAAGCAAAACATGACAGACACAACAACCCTCCCAATCCCTAAGTTACAACTGTTAGCTAAGCTAAACTCAGGGAGCAACGATTAACAAATACCTAAAAACTAAACACAGTTGAATATTGAATGCAACAGTACTCTCTGAATAGAACTGATGAATAATAATAGAGGTCCAAATGAGTGGTAAGAATAAAATATAAGGACATTAAGAACCACATGGACTGCTTCTGGTTCTTATATATACAGGATATCTATGAAAACAAGCATACTAATTATTATTCTCTCCACTTATGGCATACAAACTTTACATGACTAAGTAGATTGCAGAAGAAAAAAGATACACAAAAGCAGAAGACTTGCTTACCAGCCTTCTTTGCTGCACGGAGAAGCAGCTCTTCAATTAAATGTTGGGCAGGATCTCCTTCTGGAAACTTTTCCATGAAGCTCTCCACTTGAGAAACAACTTCTTCATTGTTTAGATATTGATATAACCCATCAGATGAGAGAATCAAGAACTGATCTCTTGGGCATAATCTATGGTGACGTAGCGAAGGAGAGCAAGATATATATGGAGCAGTGCCAATAAACTCGTTGCGAAACATTTCTAACACTGCATCGTTCAACTTTGGCTACAAAAAATTTCAAACCATCCCTGATGTGAGTATACATTAATGCAAGACATTAAACAGGAGGCATCACACTCAAGCTTCTAAATTATTGTGCAAAGCGAGCAGCATAAGTAGTATAATATGCACATGACATATGAGATCTCATTCTCAATCTTTAATGTCAATTTAGGCCATCTTAAACAACAAATCACAAAAACGGCAGGACAAGGGGAAATTCAAGAATTTTATGTTGGTTCTTCAAGTACAATATTAACATACAGAGAAACTTTGGCAGCGTATTGAAAATACATGAAAATCAACAATTCCACAACACTTCTTGTGTGCATAAAGTTCCAATTGTTTTCAAGGAACTAATGCTTCCAATTTCAGCCTTTTCTACTAAAATTTACCACTGACCAAATTATCTACAGTCAAAACTCAAAAGTTTAATGCAATTGGCAACTGTGAAGTCTAAATGTTAGAATGTGTAGCTTACATCATATAGGGCACTAAAACGTCTTAAGGAAATACTTTTTAACAAGCATGAATTCATGTGGCAGGTTTCATTCTATAAGTTTGCAATTTCACCTTTCAATTTTGGAAAGAAAAAAAATTCTTCTGAAGTGAGAAGATTTGTAAAGTAATAAAGTAAGGAGTTAATCACCATTGAACTTGTAACTTATATCATGTGAGTCTTACTACCTTGATTCAAGGTTGATTAGACTCACTTTCTTACTTTACCAACTTCCTCATTTTAGAATACTTTGATCCTCAATTTTTGGTTGAGTAAGCAAGAGTCTTATACAGTGGTCATAATTTCTAATCATTACACTAACTTATATAAATGAAAGTACCTACATGCCAAAAATTCACATCAGAAACACAGGATTATGAAAAAATGATTTTCCTTTCCATTAATATAAAAAGATCAACACACAAGCTATTTTTAAGGATACAAATACGTGTATACTCATATATTGTATAGAAATGCATTCCATTAATATAGAGGATTTTGAAAGACACCTGTTTCAAAAATCCTGCCCCAAATGCTCTGGTGACCTTGAGACGACCTTTTACTCGATCATTGACTATGCATTGGCCATCATCGGGGTGCTCATTTTTTATTCTATTGACTTCCTGCAAAAGAACAGGCTCCACTGTTTAGAAAGCTGATGCAATCTGAACAAATGAGGAAACACAACTAAACTGCACCTATGAAATAGGATAAGTTCTAATTTTTTCAAAATTTCCATAATTAAAACAAGAACCATAAATAATCATGAACTCCATAATCCACATTCCACCCTCTTGAAATTACTCAAAACTTCAAGTTACCAAATCTGGAACTTCATTACCACTTGATACGTATGGTGCAGTCTGTTTGGGGAAACTGTGCAGAGACAAACTCAACTACATATGGACATATGAAAGCTCATATATGATTATAGGAATAGCTTCATGGCGAAGTGCCAAAGTCATGGACAATAAATAAATGAACAAATATCCGTATGATGTTATTACAACTAATGAAGCCGATGAAGCTTTAAAATTATCTAATGGAAGAAACCATTTCATCTCAAGTCCAACAAATTCAATATTTAACTTACTTCTTCAATGGAAGTGCTGTGGTCAGTGGACAGCTGCAATGCCACCAACTTCATTTCCAGAGCAGGATCCTCATTCTCCAACTTGCCTGCGCTTTCTCCAGCCGCTACTGTCGAGGACTCCTCAACAATACTCTCCGCGCTCGAGACAGCATTACCCTTCTTGACACTGGATCCTGTGCTAGCAGGGGGACGGTCTTTGGGCTCATCATAATGAGCAACAATGGCACGGCTATCCCCAACGTTCATGACATACACATCCTCATCCCTCATCAAAGCAACCAACAAACAAGAACCCATCAAAGCAAGCTCTGGATTTGTATCCAGAAGCTTCTCCGTCATATCTAAATATGCCAGCTCGGTCACCTCAAGCGCACGAGACAATGCCCTCAAAACAAGATCATGGTCCACGGGTCCAACCTTCCGCCTCCTCCGGCCTCCGCCACCAGAAGAAAACTTGTCCTCAGTCCCTGCCTCTGTTTCCACCTTCTCATCCTTCCCTTCCGCACCAAAGCTCCACGGGAGCAGCTTCCTACCTTGACCCTCTTTATGCTTAGACAAACCATGCTTCAATTTCGACAACAGCAGCCACCTTCTGCTAACAGCGGAGCCAGCATTGGCATTGCTAACACTGAGAGCATCATCCACGGAAAACGCAAACCGATCGGAGCCAGAAAGATCAAGGCCGTCTTCGGGGTCCTCAGCAAGAAATTCCCATAGCCTACGCCTCCTGCTTTCCGTTCCCTCCACCTGAAACGTTACCTTCTTAACAGCCGCGGTTACAGAGTGAGAGTGAGAGTCTTCACTGCCATCTCGCTCGGTGTTCTTTACCTCAGCAGCGGGAACACTTGAATTGTCGTTTCTGCCCTCTGCTTCTTCATCTTCCCAGAATAGACCCTGAAGCTCGTTATGGACGGCACGGTACAGATGTCCCATCAGGAACTCCGGCGCGTCGGGGCCGTTGAAACCGTCGTAAATCCCGACGAACAGCCAACCCTGCTCCTCCGACACCACCACGTGCACCCTGTCCTCGCCGGCCTTCCCCAGTGCCCACTGCACATTGCTCTCCTCTCTCGCCGCCTCCTCTCTCCCCTCGCAACCCTGAACTTCCTTCCTTCCGACGAAGTTCAGCACCGGCACCACCCACGGCCGCTTCTTCTCCGGCACGATTCTCTGAAACGCCTTCCTGAACCCGGACACGCCATTCTTCCTCTTCTTCTTCTTCACGTACACCCCTCCCAACGGCGCCGAGAACGGGAGCCCAGCGGAGGTGGCGGCGGGGCCGGAATTAAGCGGCCCGGAGAGCGCACCGGCACCGCTCTCAATTGGTACAGAGAGGAAGAACCCTCCTCCCCTGTCGAATGTTCCAGAAGGCTCTCCACCGCGGGGAACCGGCTGCAGCGGTAGCGCGCTAAACGACGACGTACTCTCGAAACCGTTGACAACGGTCCCTCCTCCTAATAATCCAGCTGCTCTGTTACCGGTACAGTCGGTGGCCTCTTCTTCTAACTGAATAACTGTCTTGGGAACGGAGCTGTTAGCACTAACAGAGGCTCCCGAAATAGCCTTGAATGCAGTTTCGGGTGGTTCGGGTCGGGTTCTGTGAACCGGGTCGTGCGTTGGAGAGAAACGGAGTGAGGCAGAGGGGGAAACGAAGCGATCGGAGTGCGTTGGAGAGAGGAACCGGTTGGAGGATCTTACGTAGCAGAAGGAATGGCCGAGGGTTTCGTCGAGCGGTTCGGTGGCAGCGAAGATGACGTCGCCGTTGAGGTCCGGTTGGTTTGGCGCCGGCGGTTCGAGGCATGAACACAAGGTAGAGACTCCACTTCCCATCACATTTCTTGTGTGGTGCTTCCTTTTTTGGTGGCTGGTTTTGTGTTTGGGGTGGGGGGGGGGGGGAATGGGGAGGATTTTCCGGCAAAGTGAGTGAGAGAGAAAGAGAGAGAGAGAGGGAAAAGACCCCAACTCTTCTTCTCTAACTCTAATCCAAAACTAGTAAAGCGGGACGACCCAAGAAAAACAAAAAGGAAAGTGAGTGAGAGAGTGGGAAAGTGAAGAAAAGAATACAAAACAAAACAAAGAAAGTGCGGGTAGAGGGGGAAGAACCAAATTAAATGACCCAGCCTAGAGTGTTTTTCTTTTCTTTTTTTTTCCCTATATCTTATGAATTTAACTTAATTTGAGAATTGTGAAGAAGTCATTTTTGTAATCAAATATAAGCCAATTTAAGCAATTTAATACACTAACGGCGAAAGATATTTAATATGTACACATCCTTTAGTAAGATAGAAAAGTGTACACAAAAAATTTTGTTTTCATGATAATGTTTATATTTTTCGTGTTATTAAATGATGTGTATAAGTGTGTATAATAGTACATTTTAGTATTACTAACTATATAATTGTTTAGGGTTTAGAGTGAAGAAGTATTTTTGTAATTCACAAATTAATGAAAAATGTGTTACTTTTATTAACATGATATTAAATAATTAGTCAAATTAGATACACATGTAAAATTATTTTATAACAATAGTGCATTAGAATTAAATTTAGAAAAAGTTTAGGGGTTCAATATTTGGTATAGTTGGTTAGGGGTCAATAAACCATTTGAAACCCTAACATAATCCTTTTTATCTCCCACACCATCACGCCACCCTTACCGCCTCACACTGCCCCTCCTCGCTTTTCCTTATCCTCCTCCCACTATTGTTTCTTCTTGTTCCTCTTCTTTCAGATCTGCATGTCGAACGCAACTCCATGGAGATGGTGAAGGAGATCGCGGTGGGGATGGAGATCTAGAAGATGAAGATGAAGCCAGCGTCTGATAGCAGCATCACCCTCCATCACCAACTTCTGCTGTTTCTCCTCTCTTTGCTCCGATTGTCTCTCTGTTGGTCTAAGACGATGACTGCTCCTCTTTATTCATCGCCGTTATCTTCTTCCTCTTCTCCTCTTATTGTTTTTTTGTTGTTGTTGTGGTGATGGTGCAATGGTGGTGCTGGTTAAGTGGTGTTGAGGTTGTGGTGGTGAGGTGTGGTTGTCGTAGTGGTGGCTGTTGTTGTGGTGATGTGGTGTTGGTGGTTCTGTTGGTAATGACGGTTGTAGTGGGCAGGTTATGGATGATAATTTTGTTAAGTTTTCGAATGATAAATTGGTAAAGCTGTGTTTTGTTTTGGATAATAATTTTGTATAGTTTTGGATGATAACTGTCTTTAGTTTTTAATGATAACTATTTTTAATTTTGGATGAAAACTTATAATTAGATTTATTGGCTCCCTAATATTGGTTCTATAACACTACTCTTAAATTTATATGTTTTTTTAATAAAAAATATTAAGGAACCAACACATTATGACTAATAGGGAGCCAACACATGTTATATATGAATTACAGATGATAACTTATATATATAAATTTTAAATGATAATTTAATCATTGGATATATGAGTTACGAATAATAATTCATATAAATTTTGGATGATAACGTAATTATTGACTTTCTAACGTTGGTTTCGTAGCAACGTTCATTTTTAATTTATCATATATGGATATAGATTTAGTTAAAGAGAAAGTCTATATATAAAACTAATAGAATTAGTGGTCAATAGTAATTGATATGCTTCTTCTCTCTTTTTCCCTTTCCCTCTTTCAACCTCGCCATCTTTTTAATTACATTTATTGGCTTCCTAACATTGATTTCGTAGCATTGTTCTTTAATTAAAACTAAAATATTACCGATATTGATGGATTTTGATGATAAACATTTTGAATGATTGAAGTAAGAAGGTTGATTTTGAAGTTATTTTTTATACATTAACATTGGTAATAAGATTTAGTAGCTTAATTTAAGTCAACTTGTTAAATATATAAGAACTGGAAAGCTTTATCAATTTGTATTAGTTGCAAAACCTTTTTGTTTTATTTAGTACGTGTATTAGCAATAAGGTTTTGTTGAGTTTGAGAAGGAGAAAATGAAGGGGAGAAAGAAAGAGAGAAGGGAAAAGGGGGGACAGGGGTTTTTTGTGTGAGTTGAAAATTGAAGGAGAATTGTCTCTTTTTGTGGCGGTTTCAAATGTTTTTCTTTTGCTTATGTTTGTGTGGTATGGCATGAACATGAAACACGGCAGGATCATGTAATATCGCAAGTTACTAGAATCTAGATATACTCACACATCAATTTTAAATTTTTGTTAAATACAAAAACATAGTGTATATATACATATATAATTGTATGAGCTAATATTTTTAGTTTAAAAATTCAAAAGTTTTAATATTAATTCAAATTTAAGAGAAAAATATAAACATATTTATATATAGTTTTGAGTTTTGACCAAAGTATATAACTTTACTAATTAAATTAACATTGTATGAGAGATTTTATTATTTATCGTTGAAGAAAAATAGAGTAAATATCTAAATTGGTTTCTAAAAAAATTTAAATCAGATAATTTAATCCTCATAAAATTATTTTTTTTCACTTAGACGAATTTAGTCTTTCTAACGTTTTCAATTAAATTTTTAATATATGTTTTGTATAAATAAATTCTTAATAAATTTTATTATATGCTAATCAAATCCCAAAAAATATTATAAGACAAATTAATTTTGGGCCCTTAATTGTACTTTTATATATATATATGCCAAAACATCTTATTTAAGAAAAATAATCTTGCTCTTTGAACTAGTGATTTACTAAACCAAGTGGTTAATCAAGTAATTTACAAAAACCATCACCACTCTCATTAAGGAGCGCGTGTTTATACGCACTGGGAGAGGGTTACATTCTGAAACGTACTCTCACCACCGCTTTTCAAGAACATTCAATTCATCGTCGTCCTCCTATGTTAATGTCGTCTTCTTCATCCTCCATCGTTGTCGTCGTCGTCGTCCTCCTCCTCCTCCTTATTCTTCTCTATTTTATGTTGATGTTGTTGTTGTTGCTACTGCTGTTGTTGTTGCTGTAGAGAAATATGAAGCAATAATGCGCAGAAATAGAAAGCAACATTGTGCAGAAACAGAATGCAATAATGCGCAGAAATATAAAGCAACATTGCGAAGAAACAAAAAACAATAATGCACAGAAATAGAAAGCAACATTGTGCAGAAACAGAAAAGAATAATGCGCAGAAATAAAATCTTCTTCTTCTTCTTCTTCTTCTTCTTCTTCTTCTCTGTTTTATATTGATGTTGTTGTTGTTGCTGCTGCTGTTATTGTTATTGCGCAGAAATAGAAAGCAGCATTACGCAGAAATATAAAGCAGCATTGCGCATAAACCAATAATGTGCAGAAATAGAAAGCACCATTGCGCAGAAATAAATAATTCTTCTTCTTCTTCTTCTTCTTCCAAGTCTGCATCATCATCATCATCATCATCATCATCATCATCTTCTTCTTCTTCTTCTTCTTCTTCTAACAACAAAAAACAAAGAAGAAACTGACGATGGAAGTTCCAGAATGAAATCTAATAATAGAGGAAAACGAAAACAACAATGAATGACGCAAATCAAGTTAAGAAGATAAAAAACGGAAAGAAAAAGATTTGTTTGATTATTTACTTGGTTGTGCACTTGGTTGACGTTATATTAAGGGATGATGACACGTGAGATTAAAAGCTAGGCTAACCACTTGGTTACACAAAACTACTTGGTCAGCTTTATTGTTAAGAAAAAATTAAGTATTTATTAAGAAAAATTATGGACCACACTCAAGCTTTGTCTTCAAGATCGGTTTTGACTTAACATTGGAGCACATGCAGGTTTGTTGAAAAACAACTTAGTTGTTACATCTAATTAGGTAAATTCAAAAAATAAACATAATTCAAACTTCAGTTTTGAGATTCTTATCTCATTGGAGACGGAAATAATGAATAATATTTTCTCCTTTTGTGTCTCTTCCGTCTTGATTAGTTTAATGAAGAGTTTCTGAACAATGTCATGATATTATAATGCAAAATAATGAATATAATAAAAAGTCATTCTAGAAATTTGATCGAAGTCATTGACCTATGTATTGAATTTCTAGACATGTGAAAGCGTGGAATGAAAATTTTAATTGACTAATTCCCAATTTTCACACCAATATTAAATATTTTAGGTTGTCCTTATTTGACGTGTTGGATTTAAAATAATTTGACTATTTCTAATTATCTTTGTTGTTGGACCTTAATTATTCATTCTTCTTAATTTAGTCTCTTTTTTTTTCCCTTCGATTTGTTATATGGAATTGCGTCATTCGTTGCTTGAATTAAACAAATAATGATGACGATGATGATGTTAGAATACGAATTGAATTAGTATAGCAATCGTTGATGAAGTCTTGGCATGCAATAGTCCCATAGTTATAGTCTTAACATTTTATGGGTTAATTTGTTTATCAAAATATAATTGTACTAATAATATTAAAATAAAGTAGTCACCAAAAAAATATATTACAATATATATATATATATATATATATATATATATATATATATATATATATATT
>JASCZI010000021.1:213257-230123 GCA_036250425.1 Stylosanthes scabra
GGAACCTGAAACCAATACATTAATAACTGTTCAGTGAATGATATAAAAGGCATAATAAGTCTTTTGGAATCAAAAGTCCACTATGTGTTGTTTAGCTTTTTATAGTTTGGGAAGTAAAACGCTTTAAATCCTATGATTTTTTTTTTCTTTTCAAATGATGATTTGGAAGATTCAAATACCGCTGTCAACTTTTGAATCCTATGCGCCTTATGTCATAAGCTTTCAGACCGAAAGTGTAAACCAAAGACTTAAAACTGGCAAAACCCTTGGGACTAGAAACAATAATTGCCTCTTGACATTTAAAATGTTTTGGTGTTTAAGTGATTTTAGTCACTAATCTCATTTATAAGAATTAAGATATGTATATAATTAGGATTGATGACTAAAAATTAATAAAATACATTTGTTCATAGAATACCTGAAATACATCCTAAAGTTTTCTCAACTTTTAAAACTCGAATTCAAGATTTTTCAAGACCAAAATATCTATCATATTGACCAATTTTATGTTGATAACAAAATCAATAGTTATTCATTAAGAACATATGATATGATATATGAAGTATGAACATCCAAAAGTAACGTTTATTGGATAACTTAAAAAGAAGTGGAAAATAAATAAATGCTTAAATATTTGAGCACATCAAAATTTGAAGGTGAGAGAGTTGGTGTAGACACAAGTCACAAGGTACAAGAATTTGGATATTTAAAAATCATTTTGCAATAGTTATTACAGTACGGTCATATGTGAAACTAGACTAGCTAATAGCTATACTAGAAAGAACCCAGAAAAGGGTCAAAACTAGACAGAAAACTTTGTCATTTTTTCCATGGTACTTCACCTACAAAACAGCTAAAAACAGGTACTGAGTTTGGTAACTTCTTGGGATTGTGTAGATAGATATACACCATACATTTATATGTCAGATGACATCATCAGTGTTTTGGATTTGGTACAAGTGCAGAGAGAGGCCTCAAAACTGTCCTGCTCTTATATCTCTATCAAGCCTATCTGCATTTAGAGTCCCTGGAAGCTCTCTAAAGTCTTCATTGAAGATAGAATATGCACTGCATTTGTTGTACAAATGAAAATATTTACAAGACTAACACACAATTTCTAGGTAAATTTGACATCCACTATATTAATCATAGGTTAAATTTAAAAAGTGCGTAGTTAGGTTCAGAATGTTTTGCTGTAAATAAACATGAAACTATTAAATTTGTAAGCATAGTAATAGCTAATTAGTCAAAATACTCCTTTCTGGGTGAATGCATTAATATATCACCAACAATAACTAAGCCTCATCAAATTAGGTGAAGTCGATTACATGTGGTAACGGATCAAACGAGACAATAATGTTCAGTAGCAAATTATTTTCATATTTAAACATTAAATTTTTTTTACAGCAGTTATATACCATAACATTACTTAGACAGTTCAATCTTTTATCCAGATTTATAATATATTAACCCTTCCCTCCAAACCTTTCTTCTAATGTCGTTTGGCTTCTTCTAGATATTAAGGGAAGTCCCTGACATACATCAGTTTCATTTGACTTTATAGATCTAACTTTCACCTTGTGCTGCAGTTGAATCATAAGATTATAGGACACAACAATTAATGTCTGGTTATACCTGATGTCACCAGCTTGGCGCTTTCCAAGATTGAAGAGAATGAGACAAAAGCCAGTTGCAAGTATCTACAAGAAAATTCAAAATTGTGACAAACAAATAATAGAAATTGTATCACATACAATCCCTGGACAGCAATAAAAGGTTACCTATTAAAACATTTTATTTATTTTAATTTGTACATCCTTAGTCCTTAGATCTCGTTCATGGTTCCCCATGGTGTAGGTTTCCATTCTCAACATATGAAATTGAATGTCTAACCAAACTTTTAAGAGGACCAAAATTTTGCCACTGAACTTTACACGGCTACTCATTATTAGAGATGAAATAATAATAATAATAATTTCTTTCATAAACTACTATAAGAGAAAACCAAGATAAGTTCAAAATGGGCTGCCCTGAGTTTCAGCTGACTTGACTTTAGTAGACAAATAAAGTCCAAATTAAAGAATAATCTTACAGTAATATTGTGTATTCAATCATATAGTTCAGTATACTAAGTTTCTGGGCATTAACCCCAGTAAACTACTAAAAAACGTTTACTAAATCACTCAATAATATAGTTCAGAAAAGAGAGAGTGTACTTACATACAAAGGTCCAAGATCCCATCTATGGGCAACAGGTGCCAGGATAAACCAAATAATTATGATCATCCATGCCTTCAGACTCAGATTGAAGATTAGCATCAAGAGGATATCTGTTAGAGCAGTGAGAGAATATTTAGAAGATATTCAATCTCAAAGGGTATCATGTAGCTGATTACTGTTGTTACAATAAACTAATATTATTGTCTACAAGGGATAATATAATTCCTTCACTAATGCATATATTTACCAATAAAGTATTTGTTTTGAATTTACATAAACTCTGTACACATGGAAACAGATTATGCTGACCAATATTAATTTTTTTTTTACAGCAGTTGCTTTAAGAGCCAGATAAATATAACTCAAAGATTAAGATTATTCAAATAGTTTTATCAATAGTGGACCCAATGCCCAGAAAATAAGATATGAAGAGATTTACAGAATAGCAGAATGATTATCTAAATGTGATGGATTCAAAGATTTATAGAGTTTCGTTTGAAAGTGTGACCTGAGGATATCTGCACTACACATGAATACTCCCTTTTGTTATTGGATACTTATGATAAATTATCAAAGGGAAAAGAATGAATGACAAAACTTTTAAGTGAATATGATTTCTGCAGCTTCTTACCTGGAAGCTTCAAGTTATCATGTAGAAATGAGTATAGCCTCTTCTTCCACTGACTTGACGAACGCGGAAGACGAAATTTCTGCATAAGTTGAAATCAAGTTAAAAATAAAATTAAGCACCATGTTGATATTCTTCATTACATATTACTAAATTGATTTTACCAGATCATCATCATCGTCATCATTGTCAAATCCCTCCTTCACTGGTGGCTTTGGTTTGACAGCAACAATTAAGCAATCTAACAAAAACAAATTGCTAACAAATCACACCTCTGTAAGAAAACTAACCATCCATGCATAACAAAATAAGAGAAAAACACTATTACCCCAATATCAGAACCTATTTTGAATTGTATTAACCATGGAATTAAGTTACAGATAGCACAATTTAAACCAACGGTATATTAAGTGTTTATTTCAATAAATTAATCACAGACGAAATACCGTATATTAATCATAGATGGTCACAAGAGTAGCAGTGTTGTAATTTTTCCAGGGGAATGTGATAGGATATTTTCAGAAGAAGGAAAAACAAAAACAAAAGATAGTGCAATCCATCCATCGAAAACAAAACTAACTCTACAATCATACCTCCATCATTGAGTTGTATTTGTACATCAGCTTCATTTTTCACATCACATAATGAATTTCCACGCAGAATAAGACGCAAGTTGTCAATTGGTAAATTATCATTGCTGGCGATTAATCTTCTCAAATCACGCACCTATACTTGATATAGAAGAAACATAAATAGCAATCACATCAATATTTAAAGGAATGATGCTCAAGCTAATTGGTTTAAAAAAATTCACAAAAACGAAACTGTCATTATTCTTGCTAAAAGAAAGCTATCTCCAAATAAACTTCATTTGATTTTTCTTCCCCAACAAAGCAGTTTTAGCAAAACATGATATTTACGATTTAAAGTAAAACTCCAGAATTCGCTAGCTATCGAGTGAACTTGACCAAAGGCTTTTCTCTGTAGTAAGGAACTCAAGCAGGCTTGCAAAGCAACTGGCACAACTTTTGACCATGGTGCCAATGCAACAAACGCACTCTGACTTCATTTTCAGTCATAATTTCTGGTGGCACAATTCATATTTTCACACACACATTCTGAATTCTAGAATGTATTCTACAACTGCAACTAACCATGTGCTTACTTTTCTTTGTTTCCTTCACAATGCCACCCAGAAAACTTAGGGGAAAATTTTTGAATTAAGATTAAACATCAGCATAGCTATCTCATATCTCATATCATATCGTATAGCAGCTACTTCCTAAATCCTGCTTCAAACGAAATTCATTTTTTATTTTTTTTTCCATTTTTTTTTTCAAATTAACTTAAACCGCGTGTGTATTGTGCATGTCTATAGTCAGAATCCTTGGGAATTTCACAGTTCACGCACAATCATGACAATAAAGATTATAATTCTCCTACAATCATGCGTAATTGGCAACAAAGATTACAAGGGAAAAAGAAAAAGCCCTAGAAATGGGGGATTGAAGTGAGAAGATTGTTGAACCTTGATGGAAGAGGGAACGCGAAGGCGAGAGGGGCGAGCGGGGCCAATAGTCTTGAGGACAATTTCGACTTTTTCAACGTTAGGGTTTGAATCTTCTAGAATATCGTGCCGATCCATTTTATTCTCTCTGTAATCCCTTTTCTTCTTCTTCTTATTATTCTAATGGTCGATCATCTCTGTCTCTCTCTTTCTCTCCGGCAACCCAATGCAGCACGCGAACGAACTCCGACGGATGATGAAGTGTTAGATGTTGGATCAGATCACATCACACAAAGTAAGCTCGTCTTTATGGCCCAGCTACACAGTCCTATAACTTCTTTAAGCCCATGATGAGAGTTATAAAGGTGAGTGTTATCGGTTATTATATGCTTATAGACTTTAGGCAGAGTGAGTTGCAGTCTTTGGGCTTAGCCCCGTTTTTATTCGCAAAAAAAAGAAAGCACTTTAGGAAAAGTTTTAGATATTTGAGGAAGGGTGATGCTACGGGAAGAAGTCTTTTACCAACTAAGTCCTGTTAAGTTGGTCCAATCTCCAAAAAAAATTATTTCTATCATTCTCACAAACCCACTCATCAGTTGGATTTGGTCATAAAAAGTTTCATAACATGTATTTCTCTTCTTGGAACACCATCTATTACTACGATGTATTGCTCAGCATAACTCTCTCCATGCATGAAGTATGTGCCGTCACTTTCTTGATGTCGTTGATTGTATTTTTTATTAGGAGTTTTTGAATCCATAAGTTGAAACTTGTTGTTAGCCGTGTGAATGATATTCATACACTATTATAAATGTACATCACCTATATGCGTGAAAATTTTAGGTGTCATTAATCTGTGATTTTAGAATTTGAATTTTTTGCTTATGTAATGTGGAATTGGTTTTGCTTGTGGGAAATCAGATTTGGTGAAGCGGTGGAGGTGTGGGCTTGATGGACCAAAGGCTCCTTATAATTAAGCAAAGAAAACAAAGAAGAAGATCGTGCAAGTGATTAATTGGTTTAGGATTTCACTTATACAGGAGGGTGGGGCGTGGGAGCAAGGTTGATATTGATTACGAGCTCAATGACGACGGTGCTAGACCGGAAGAAATTTGACCTTTTTGGTTGATGATGGTGGTTGGCGATGCAATAAGGGGTGAGAGGGGGATGATCTCTAGGAAGATGATGAAGATGATAATGAATCTAGGAAGGAGATATATGAAGATGAAGTAGTTTTAGCCTCATCCTTTCATTATAAATAATGAAGACAGTCGTTCTCACCAACTAATTGCTGTGATTAAGAAGAGAAGAAAAGTGAAGGACCAAAAGAAGAAGTAATTCAAGAAGAGAAGAAAAAATGACGAATAAAAAGAGGAAAAAATACTAGAATAGAATAATATAAGAAGCGTGTTAATTTAGAATGATAGTATGACAGTGGATTCATAAAACACATCGTTTCTTTTTTATCCTTCTGGAATATCATACTCTTCTCCTCATTTCTTTTTTCTTGTTTGGTGTGTTGTGTAGTTGGAGGCTGGTGAACATGATTCATTGAATGAGGAGTTGATATTAGGGTTAACTTCAAAGACACGGGCCACATTTTCTTTGGGAAAAAAATCATTTCCAAATGTGATCACAACTCTCCACAAGCTTAAAGAAATATTTCTCATGAAAAAAAACCAAAAGCTTAAAAAAATATTTCTCAACCCAAAGCTAATAATCGAACTTGCTTCAAGCTAAGCTTATTATCATGGTAAATTTTAAAATGTTACTTTTAACGGTGTTTATATAGTATTCTGGTGTATTTGAGAATGCTTTGGATGGTTTCAGAATGTTCTAGAATGCTCCAGAAGGTCCTGGAAGGTCATAGAGTATTCTAGAAGAGTATAGATATATGTAGAAGAGTAAAAAGTGTTGTAGAATAATCTAGAAGTATTTGGAGAAGTATGGTAGGTGAGATATTTGTAATGAAGGTTCTGGACACTCGATCTGGACCGTTAATTGGATTTAATCCTAGCCGTCCATAAAGGAGGTGGATGAGTATTTTTTTTATGGTTACCAAAACAGAAAAGAACAAAACTAGCAACTCAAAACATTGGGTTGCTGATCAAATTGAATTACAAAGGAAAGATTAGAGGGAGGGGGGGTGATCCACTCAGTATGATTCAAAATCTGAATCACCGCCTGTTTAGCCAAAGAGTCTGCAACTTTGTTAGCTGTCCTCTGAATAAGAGTGATTTCTGCAGTCCAATTCCAATAAATAATCTCAGCAATCTTTAACAGAAGATCTTTGTTGGCCTCACAACCTGTAGGGTCCAACATCCGAGAAGCTAGGAAGGCTTCCAAGCAGTCAGTCTCACAGATAACATCTCTAAAACCACATTCCCAAGCCAACAAGAGACCTCTCCAAATAGCAAAAAGTTCAGCCCTCAGCACAGTAGTCATAGAAATAGTTCCATTACAACCTTTAATCCAATTTCCGGTATCATCTCTGATAACACATCCAAAACCAGCCATCTGAAACTTATCATTAATACTCGCATCACAATTGATTTTCACCCTATTACTAGATGGGGGGAAACCAATTACCAAGAATGGAAGAAGGCAACGAAGAGGGCTGCAGATTGTTCAAAGCACGCAATTCCTTAATAGAAGCAAAGACAAGAGCTTTAATCTTGTAAGGAGACCACGGGTCATGTGTATTAAAAACAGAATTGTTTCTATCACGCCAAATCCACCACAAAATAGAACAAAAAGCAATTTCATCTTCTCGAATACAACTAGAAAACCACTCCTTAGGGGTAAGTGATTGGTGTTGGGTATGTAAGTTATTTGTACAAATCACTTGTGTTAGTGAAGTGGTTTCCACCAAAGTTTCCTTCTTTTGTGTTCTCCTATATTCTTAGCTTTATTGCTAATATTGAGGGTTAGGCTGAGTTGATCTTAACTCAAGAGATTGAGTAAGCTCAAGTGCCGGCATGGTAGCGTTGGAGTGTGTCCAAGGCCGTGAGAATTTGGCATCAGAACAAAGTTCGAAAGGGAGCACAAGTGGTACGTGGATATGGCTTCTAGTGGGAGTGTTAGAACATGTCAAGACTTAAAGGGGAATGGACGCTATTCCTTCTAAATGGGGAAGTAAGAAGATTCGTTCTTCAAGTGAGTCAAGAGTTATGGACTCTACCTTCTTAAAGAAGAGAGTTTCTTTGTTGGAGGATATTCTATCCACTATGGATGTGCTCTTCCAAAGGATAGAACATGACAAAGAAACTCTTAAGGTTCATGTGTTAGGAGAACTAGATATCTTGAAGGATAACATGCTCCAAATTCAAGAGAAGCTTGAGAATACCTGAAAGTTATTTGAGGAAGCTCAAGTTCGGTTTGAAGAGGAAAGATCTCAACCAACCATTATAAGGGAGACGACAAAGATTGATTTTCCAAAACCAAAGGAGTTCAAGGGCGTAAGGGATGCTCGAGAGGTGGTGAACTTCCTATGACAAATGGAGAGGTACGGGGTGGTAGAAGAATCGACGAAGGTACGCACTGCAGCTCTATACCTTTTTGATAATGGTACTTTGTGGTGGAGGAAAAAGTATGTGGATATGGATAAGGACACTTTCAACATAGCTACATGGGAAGATTTTAAAAAGGAGTTGAAAAGAAAATTCTTCCCTAAGAATGTAGTCTATGAAGCAAGAAAGAAACTAAGAGAATTGAAGCATAAGAATATGATTAGTGAATACGTGAGGAGTTCACTATTCTCACGCTTCAAATCCCTAACTTAGCATTTGAGAATGTATTGTTCTTCTTCATTGATGGTCTTTAACCTTAAGCAAATCAAGAGTTATAAAGAAGGAATGTAAAAGATGTTGATAAAGCCATTGTAGTGGTTGAATCGCTCATTGAATATTATCGAGAAGACTTTAAAACCGAATCTTCCTCCAAACCTAGTTCTACAAAAGGTGGGGGAGACAAGATGAAGAATTTCTCAACCAAGAAAGAAGGAAAATACACTTCAGAAAAGGAGTACGAGGAAAAGAAGAAAGCTTTTGTGCCCAAAGGAGTATGCTTCGTGCGTAAGGGACCACACCAAATGAAAGACTGTTCCAAGCTAGGTATCTTAGCATCTATCATCGAAGAACGAGAAGCTCGATCACAAGTGACTGAATGTGTTAGCTCTATCCAACTCATGAATGCTATTAAGAGCAAGGAGGTAAGCCCTGTATGAAAGAAATGTTTTATGTATGTCAAGGCCTTTATAAATGGGAAGTCTATCGTGGCTATGGTTGACACTGGTGCTATCGATAACTTCATCATACCTGATGAAACAAAAAGGCTTGGATTGAAGATCACCGAGAAGAATGGCTACTTCAAACCTGTGAACACCAAGGGTAAACCTCTCAAAGGCATGGCAAAATGGGTTGAGATAACTCTTGGTTCGTGGAAGGGCCTTGCGGATTTCTCAATAGCACCCATGGATGATTTCAAAATAATAATTGGGCTAAATTTGCAAAGGATGACAAATAATAATAAAGGGTCTCTGTGTATGATTCCTACAGTATCTCAAGATGGAGGACCACCAATACTTTCTGCTATGCAACTTAAGAAAATATTCAAGAAATGAAAGGTGGCCAATTTGGCCCTATTACAAGAAGAAACAACATTCGGAGGAGAGGATGTTCCCCAAGAAATCAAAGAACTCCTTGAAGAAAATGAAGACGTGAAGCTTTCCGAGTTACCAAGACAACTACCACCTGGGAGATAAGTGGATCATAAGATCGAATTAGAGCCTGGAGTGAAGCCGCCAGCCTCAACACGGCATATGATAGCTGATAAATATATATTGTGTGAATTTTTGGATTGAAAATGGTGGATTTAGCGTCTTAAATTACACTTAATCTTTGTGAATTCATGCCTTTGTGATTTTTCTCTTAATGAAGCTTAATTGATCAATACATCCTTTTTAGGCCTTTAAAATTTTTAAATTAATTCTACTTTTATTCCATTTGATGCCTTGATATGTTTGTTTGGGTTGTTTAAGGTTTATGATGCAAGAATAGTTTGGAAAGATGGAGAAAAGCATGGACAAGTAGAGAAATTCATGAAGAAACAAAGAGATGCTATAAGCTGTCAATGTGTGTACACAACAAGTGTTGTGTACACAGTCTGCTGTGCAAGCTTCTTGTTTCATGTGTACACAGCACTTACACAGCACTTGCTGTGTACACATCCCTGTCACGTGTTTCATCATTAAAAATCACGTGTTGGACCACTTTGGGGACCATTTTTGGCACACTTTAAACCCCCAATATACATGTTTGAAGGCCTAATTAAAGATAAAAAAGGGGACAATATAAAAATACTACTACAACAACAACTCTCATACATTCACTCATATTCACTCTCTCATGAGTATAGTTTTATGCTCTCCTAGGGTTTTAGTTCATATTCTAGAGAGAAGCTTCAACTTCTCTTTAGAATTTAGGGTTTCAATCTTAATTTTCTCTTTGTTTTTTAATTGTAGTTGTTAGTTAAGACTCATTGCTACTCTATTCTCTTGTCATTTTTCTTTTATTTGATCTTTCCACTTTATGTTTTGAACACATAGATTAGTGTAGTGAACCTTGAATTATATTTGACATTTATGAATGAATGCTAGTTTTTATGTTATATTTATGTTAATTAGAGTTGTTGTTGTTGATATTTTGCATTGGGTATTGTTAGGTTTTATTATTATTGGAATTTATGATGTTTAGCAGTTATGCACACCACGTGTTTGTTGAATTGTTTGAACTAGTTATGGAGTAGATTTTTATTCTTGGTTTTGGGTTGAGATGTGTAGTTACTTGAGTCACAATTGTGTTGCTTGATTGGTGATTGATGGCTATTTAATAATCTTGATTTCACTAATACTAATCCTTTACTAAACTCAATTAGTAAGTGGATTAGAACTTGTGATTGGGATTAATTGAAGCCAATTGACATTCCTCAATTCTTAGAGGTTAACTAATTGGTTTGCTCTTGGATATTGCCTTAGATTTTAGTTAGTGGCAAGGATTGTGACTTAACTCTCAACCCTAATCAAGATTTTTTAGAATTTGAATTCAATTTCTTTTACTTGCTTTGAGTAATTCTTTGCTTATCTTAGTTTAATTTATTGCTAGTTTGAGTTAGTTATTAATTGAATTATTGCAAGTGCTTGTTGTTAGTTATTTAGTCTTTGATTCTATAGTTCTGGTTAGATTTTAGTTACTTGCAATTTAGCATTTTGCATACTTGCTCATTTATATTCATGAAATCTTTAGTTTAGGTCACTTAGTCAACCAATACTTTCACTCTTAGTCAATAACAATTGCTCAATTTTATTAACTTTGTATTGTTGTTAACATTTTCGGGGCTTCAACTTCAACAGCAAAATTGGACTATGAAAACTTTACTATACAAGCTCCTGACCCAGATGATACCACTGTAAGAATATATTTAGAGACTTTGTTATTGAATTAGTTTTATTGAATCAAATTAACTATGTATAAGTAATTTGGATATTTCATCTAATCACTATTCTTTTTCTTATTACAGGAAGAAAGTACCGTCACCACAGCATAATTGGCCTACTCTTGTTACATTTGATTTTCATTTTCACGTTGGTTTTAATAATTTAATGGAAGTTATGTTTGTTTAGATATTGGTTTTATTGAGGTTATGTTTGGTTGGATGTGTGTTTGAATGTACTAATATTAATAATTTAAACTTTATTGTGCTGTAATAACTTTTTAGGTGTTATTGATGAAACCCGTTCCGACGGATTATTTCACTGCATTAATTGACTAATTATCACCCCTTCATCGCTTAAACACTAGCAAAATAGGTCTAATTGCACTTAGTAGTTCCTTAGGGCTGTAATTGTAATTATCTGCTATTTCGGCCAATATTTACTGTGTTCTGAACTGTTTCCCGTTCCGCACGATGCCTTGATGTGTGCGCTTAAGTGTTTCAGGATTTAGCAGGCGGAGTTCGGAGCGGAAGTGGCCGGAGAGAGCGAAAGGAACGAAAAGATTGCAACAAACCTAGAAGGACATTGTTGGAGCCTTTGCGTATGTATCACATGGAGCCATGCGTACGCATCCAAGCGTGGGCGGCACGCCCAATTGCTGATATCGGTACCTATGCGTACGCATATGAAGCCTCCATGCGTACGCATAGGTCAATTCCAGCATCTATAAATAGAGGAGCCTTTCACCATTTCAAGGGAGCCCACTTCCACATTTAGCTTAGTTTTTAGGGTTCCATTTTAGGTTTTCTTATCCATTCACTAGCTAGACTTTTTATTTTTATTACTTGTTTGTTTATATTACTGTTACTCTGTCAAACTTCAGTTTTAATCAATTTACTTTACCCTTATTCTGCCGATTTCAAAACTGCGATATTTACATTTTACTGCCGTTACTCTGTTCGTTTATTTTTCTGCAAACTACGATTTTTTCATACTGTTATGCTGCCAATTTATTTTCATGCTTTTATGATTTTCGCAATTAGTGAGTAGAGTCCTATAGTGTCTCGGCTGTGAGGTGAAATGTGCAAATGACCAGAGCTGCAAGTCCCCAATGGATCAGAGGGGAAGGAATGGGTTAAGCCCGTAATGCTATCCACAGACACCCCTGCTAGCATAGTGGCAGTTCCTTACCGTACGCGGTTCACCACGGTGATAACAGGCACAAGTGCAGTGAGATCCTGGTGACAGCAGGATTGTACCGGTGACAACGGGTACTCTTGAGAGTCGTGGGCTGAGTCGTTAACTCCAATGCAACACCTGCACCTTTGTGTGTTGAACTCGGCATTGTGAGTTCGTTGCCTCACAGCTAGTTAGTCAAGGATATGAAGAGGTTCCTCCTAGGGGGGTGTATAATCGATCCGGGATATAGCAGCAATGATAGCGATGCACAATATTTCAACTCACGGCCGGGATATTCTCTTTTATTATCAGAACATGTATCGCTTTTAACTGCTTTCAACTGCTCTCAATTACTTTCAACTGCTTTCAACTGCGAACTGCTTTCAAACAAACTCAACTGCAACCAACCCCAATCAAAAATAAACTTTCCCTTTCGCTTCCTGAGCAAAACGACCCGAGTCCCATACTCGGTATTTTGGTTGCACCCTGTGACACCTCTTTTTTAAAACGTCTCGACGCAGCCCACGAGGGATAAGGTGCTTTTCAGCTACAACGACGAAAGCATCCCCACCCGAGCGGGCGTGTCAGTTATATTGAACTTTGACTAGTTTAATTGTATGGTTAACTTATTTAAAAAAAAATCTATTTAAATCCATGGATATTCGCAGATATCCGCTTTCCCTGTGGGTATTCCCCAATGGATACATGTCACGGATATGGGGTGGGGACGAGTGGCAAAAAAATAAACGGGGGCGGGTGGTGGGAGAGGGGTACCCGCCCCCATGGATACCCATTGCCATCCCTATTCCTAGGGAGAATGACTCAGGACTAATACTCTTGGTTTGATTTTATTTGAAACATCTTTTGAAACTAAATTTGATCATTGTCAATTACCGGTTGGGCTACTTCAACGTAGTTGTGTTTTTAACTTGAGAATTTTCCCAACCGGTATTAAATAGTGTATCAATAGCACCCTAGAACTCGAGGAGTTGAAGAAACAACTCAAAGATCTGCTAGACTATGGGTTTATTCGTCCGTCGAAAGCACCTTGTGGCGCCCCTATTTTGTTTCAAAGGAAGCATGATGGTTCGTTGAGACTATGCATCGACTATCGAGCACTTAACAAGGTCACCATCAACAACAAATACCCTATTCCTTTAATAGATGATTTATTTGATCAACTTGGAAGAGCCAAGTGGTTTTCAAAATTAGACTTGAAGTCATGATATCACCAAGTGAGAATTGCCAATGGTGATGAACCTAAGACCACGTGTGTCACAAGGTATGGATCGTATGAGTGGTTGGTGATGCCTTTTGGCTTAGCCAATGCTCCCGCAACCTTCTGTACCTTGTTGAACGAGATCTTTCAGCAATACCTTGATCGGTTTGTAGTGGCCTACCTAGATAACATTGTTATCTATACCAATACCTTGGAATAGGGCTGTCAATACGGGCGGGCCGACCCGTTTAAGCCCGTGAAATAAACAGGCTTAATTGGGCGGGCCTCAAATATCCGCCGGTCTCAAAATACAGGACCGGCCTGTTTAAGGCCAATCCACGAGCCTAAATGTGCAGCCTGTATATAATTTTTTTAAAAAAAAAACCATTAATTATGTTAAATATGGACCAATTATTTTTATTTTTTAAAAAACTTATTTAGAAATAAAAATTTTAATATTCCATTTTATATTTTCATGAATAAATCAGTTTTTGACAAATTTTATAACCCTATAAATCATTAAAAAAAGTAAAATTGTAACACAGTGTAATAAAATAAAATCATCTAATCTGATTGACATCAATGTTTATCTCTTATCTCCAAAATACCACTAAAGCTAACAGTAGAATACCAAACTAAAATTAAAAGTTCCTTGTTCACATGTTTCACAATCATAATACATAATCACAATATACTCCAGTCCAACAAAGTTCATAAATAATATAATAGAAATTACAAAATATATAAAATTATCATCTTGCTTGCATGAAGCTTAAAGCATGGCTTTATGTATTCCATGAGTCACCTACACATGACACGTTTAAAAACATTAGTGAATGAAAATATAAATAACTCTTATTATATTAAAAGATCAAATATTATACAAGTTAAGATAAAATCTTACCTACAACAATTATGCAAACATATCAATTACAGCTAGCATTTGAATCATTAGTCCCAGAATTGAGATTGATTTTTTCATCTTCATCTATAAATCATATTTCACAAAATAATAATCAATCCAAAATTATAATAAAAAATCACAAAATCTATTGAAAGAATGCACAATAAATTATACTATGTACTCCTTTTAAAGTTATTTAAACAAATCTATAGAATAATAATTATACCTTCAAAATCAAACCCACGAATCCAACTACGAGCACAAATAAGAGCTTCCACATTTTAGTGAAGAAGAAAATTGCGATACTTATTTAATACATGAGCTCCAATGATGATTGCCGATTCCGAAACAACAGTAGTTATTAGAATACTAAGGAGGTCACAAGCTAAAGTAGCCAAATCAGGAAATCTATGACTTTGGGTCCTCCAATATTGCAATATGTCCATTTTTTCATAAGTGTTCATATTAAGCATTGGGCATCCAAATAAATATCTAATGAAGATTTAGAACTTTCATTTTCAAATTGAAAATCAAGGTTCTTGAGTTCCTACAACATTAAACACACAAATTAAAGTATATATCATAATATACATTATCATCAAAATTAATAAAGTAAATTAAAAATAAGAATATAAGAAAAAATAAAAGTAACAAACTTACATCAGGAATAACTATGGTTCCAATAGCATTCACTTTGGAAGAGTTCCAAGATGCAGAATGAAGTCTAGGATTAGAATTTGAAGGATTATGCTGAGACTTCAACTCTGCATACTCATCAAACAAGCAATATAATTTCTTCTTAACTTTTGTAACCTTTTCTTGAGAAGATAATGAATTAATTCTATTGAAACAATGGTGCAAAAGCTGAAATTTGATGTGAGGATCAATAGCAGCTCCAAGTGAAAGTATCATGCTATATTCCCCCCAATACTTATCAAATTTTTGCTAAATAGGTCTAATCATTCCTCTTATGACTTCATCGGGGCTATTTGCATTTTCTATCAATAAATACTCTATCCTCCAAACTTGCATAAAGTACAAGTTGGATGTAGGATAAGATTGACCTAACATAAGGGTAGTGATAGTATAGAAAGGATTTAAAAATTTATAGATTAGTTCACCTCTACTCCACTCATCATTTGATGGACAAAATTTGTAATTGTTATCCATCAAGCCAAGTTTGTGGAAGGCCAATGACACGCCCGGTCGGGGTGGGGACTTTCGTTCGTTGTAGCTCAGAAAGCCCCTTATCCCTCACAGGGTGCAACCAAAATACCGAGTAGGACTCGGGTCGTTCTGCTCAGGAAGCAAAAGGGAAAGTCTGTTTTTGATTGGGGTTGGTTGCAGTTGAGTTTATTTGAAAGTAGTTCGCAGGTTGAAAGCAATTGAAAGCAATTAAAGGCAGTTGAAAGCAGTAAAAGCAGTTAAAAAAGCAGTAAATGAGCTGCTAATAAAAGGAGTGTCCCAGCCATAAGTTGAAATACGGTGCATCATTGTCATTGCTGCTATGTCCTAGATTGATTAGACACCCCCTAAGAGGAACCTCCACTATATTCGAAACTAACTAGCTGTGTGGCAACGAACCCACAGTTCCGGGTTCAATTCACATTTGGAGCAGGTGTTGCTTGGAGTTCGTGACTCAGCCCCCGGCTCCCAAGAGTAACCCGCTGTCACCGGTACAATCCTGCTGTCACTAGGACCTCTTGCGCGTGAGCAAAATATAGAGCCTCTGATCTATGCCCAGGGCTGACAAACTCTATAGGATCCTCGCTATCACCGGGTCAGATCTGCTATCACCAGGGCTGCGTTTGTTTACGAGGATAGGACAGAACAAGACACTGGGACAAAGACAGTATGACATATACACTAAAATTTAATGTCTTTGTAGTGTGTTTGGCAATAATGGACAGGACACACATGGACAAAGCTAAAATTTAATATAAATGACATTTTTATCATTTTAAAAAAGGTAATGTTGGAATAATAAACAATTTTGTGTATAAAAAGAAAAAAATTATTAAAAAATCATTTGTCCATCTTCCTAAATTATGTGTCCATCAGTGTCCTTCGTTCAAAAGTGGACACAGAGACAATGGACAATCAGTCAGAGACAGTGTGTTCAGTGTCCATGTCTCTGTCACCAAACAGGTTTGTGTACACCAGTGTCTATGTCTCAGTGTCCTGTCCACCAGAAACAAACACAGCCCAGGTTCCCAAGCACTTGTGCCATGCTGCCATGGCGAACCTCGTACGGTCAAGGAACTGCCCCTATAAACTAGCAACCTACATTAAATAGTAATTAAAAAGAGAAGGGAAAGAAAACTTACTTGGATTGATGATGGAAGGAGAAAAGGAAGAAGATAAGAGAAAAAGAAAGAAAGTGGTGGCCTTATATAGGCGCTGGATGCGTGGCCTATGCGTGTCGGATGCGTACGCATAGGATCTATGCGTACGCATCAAGGTGACTTTTCACTTACCTTGTTTCCCGCTCTTTGAATGCGTGCGCGAGCCTTATTTGATGCGTACGCATCATGTTTTCTTTTAATTAATTACCCTAAGACTTGTCTAGTTGCATTTTAATCAATTTAGGCACATTTAATCAAGCAAATATAACAATTAGATAAGACTAGGGCCAGATAGATTTTACCTTGGTGGGTTGTCTCCCACCTAGCACTTTTGTTTAACGTCCTTAAGTTGGACGTGCCGGCGTTGGTTGGCA